>JAJPUD010014984.1:0-39076 GCA_023553655.1 Myrmecobius fasciatus
TTGGCACCTCACTGAGTGGCCAATAGTGCTGAGAGATGAAGTAACTTTGCCCAGCCAGCATGTGAGAGGGGTGGGACTTCCACCCAGGTCTTCTCAGCTCTGGGACCATGATGCCTCTCCATAAAATTAGGAGGGAGTAGAGAGGCTGAGGCTTCTGTCCTGCACAGGGATTTAACAGAACAAAGAGAGGATTCCATATATGGGAGGGGAGATTGGAGCTAGGATGCCCAGGTTGGCAATCAATGGGAGAGAAGAGGAGATACTGTTCCTCCATGATATCCCTACTTCCTTTCCTCATGCCTTTACCTCCAATGACTCAGAAGATTTGAATTCAAATCCAAGCTCTTAACCATTTGTATGCCCTTCTCTGAGCCCCAGTTTTTCCCCTTTTTATAACTAAAATTGGACTTTTTTTCCCCAAACCTCAGTTCTAGGTCTTCCTTCCACCTGAAGCCTTCCTGCCACACTCCAGCCCTACTAGCACCTTCTCAAATTTGCTTTGCATCCATTATGTAAAGATATATTTTCATGCTCTGTCCCCCAACTAGATGGTGGCTCCTTGTAGATTAGGCAGGGGCTGTGAAGTCTAGCACCTAGTAAGCTCTTAATAAATGCTTGTTGATTGATTTATTGATAATTCTGTCACCAAATGAGCAAGGCTGAGAAACAAGCAAGCAGAGACAAGTCCCCATTGAGGGGGGATGGCCACTGGAAATGGAGTCATAGATCTAAGATCATAGATCTAAGATTGGACTCTAGGCTCATAGATATCCTAGAGCTAGAAGGGACCTTAGATATCATCTAGTTCAATTTCTTCATTTTACAGATGGGGAAATTGAGGCCCAGAAAGATGATGTAACTTGCCACACAGGTAGCATCAGAATCAGGATTCAAACATATCTTTGACACCAAAGTCAGCTATCTGTTTTTTTGTTGTTGTTGTTGTTGTTTGTTTATTTTTTGTTTTTGTTTTTTGTTTTTGGCTGAGGCAATTGTGGTTAAGTAACTTGCTCAAGGTCACACAGCTGAAAAGTATTAAGTGTCTGAGGCCGGATTTGAACTCAGGTCCTTCTGACTTCAGGGCCAGCACTCTATCTACTGCAGCATCTAGCTGCCCCCAAACTCAGCTGTCTTTACACCATATCACCACACCCACTGCCTCCTGATTTCTCTGGAGCCCTCCCCACATCCAGGAAGTCAGTATGAAGTACTCCTCGTCCTGGGGTTTTGAGGGGGAGGTCAAAAGAGTGTGAGCGAATGCTCTGGAATCCCTCAGCACCTTCTCTTTGAGCTCAGCTCCACCTTCCCACAGTTCTGACCCATCTATTTGCCTTCTGTGCTTTTTTAATTGGGACTTTGATTAGTCATTAAAAAGGGTGGGGGAGGACTGCCTGGTGACAGAAGCTCTCCGCTCAGCACCATCAGCTGGGATGAATCAATTTGTCCAGGATTGACATCACCCAAAGGGAATCATCCCTGGAGTGCTGGCAACTTCCTTCCTGCTTCCTGCAAGAATCACAGCATCACTGAGCCTGGATTCTTAGAATCCTCAATCCTCGAGCTGGAAGGAATCGCAGGGGGTCACTGGGGACCACTCCCCAGCTGCCAAGCACCACCCACAAGAATTGGGTATCTTTTTTTCTCCAACCATCCCCCATTCTAGAGTTTTGGGTCCCGATGGTCAAAAAGCTCCATATGTCTGACCCAGATACCCCGAGGCTTGTTTCTTTCACAACAAGCATGATAGCTAAGCATCTTCCTCAAAAAATGCCTCAAAAACCATAATTGGGTCATCTCTCTACCCTTTCTAGGGAAGCAGAAAGGAAAGAGATATGGCTTTAGAGTTAAAGGACTGGATTCAAATCCAGGCACTGCCATTTACTACCTGTGTGACCTTGGTTTCATGAGCCTCTCTGCCCATCAGTTTCATCATCTATAAAATGAAGGGGTTTGAGTAAGGGTAGTGGGCTTGGAATCATGAAGACCTGGATTCAGATTCCACCTAAGACACACATTAGCTTTGCCAAGTCATTTAATTTCTCTGTACCTCACTTTTTGCATCTATAAAATGGGTACTAGATGGCCTCTAATATTCCTCCCAGCTCTAAAGTTGTGATCCTGATCCTTTGTTTGACTCTCCCCCCTAAACTCCCCTTTTCAAGATGTTCTCTGACTCCAGGTCTTCTCTAAAGAACACTTAGATTCCTTCATCCTTTCTTCTTGAACCGATTTTCCAGCCTCTTTGCCTCTGATCTTATCTCTAAGCACCAGCACCTCCCTTGCCTCTCTATGTCCAGCTTTTGTGCTACTTTTTCTAAGTGTCATGATCAAAACTGAAACCCCTAAGGCATTATGTGTGTATAAAACATATGAGAGACAGCCTGGCTTGGTGGACAGAGAGTCATCCTTGGATTTGGGATAGATCTAAGGCTATCCTGGGTCTCACTTCAATCTCATCCTGACTAAATGAACTTGGGCAAATCAATGAACCTCTCAGTGTTCTTTTCAGTGCCCAGTGCCTATGTTTTCTAGGTCCTGTCCCTCCATGCAGTGTCCCATGAGCTCACCGGCCATCTCTCCTGTTGAAGATAAGTGAGCTGATAAACATATTCAAACAGGAGTGTAGAGGGGTAAGGGAGGTTCAGTATTCTAGATTGTCTAGATCTGAAAAAGACAAGAAACATAATCTAGGTCAACATCTTCCTCTTATAGAGGAGTCAGCTCAAGTGTGGAGAAAGGAAAGGGCTTACTCAAGTCCACATTGAGATTTAGAGCTAAGGCTAGAAGCCAGGTCTCCTGACTCCCAATTATTTCCTTTCCTACTACATCAGGAGGCCACAAAATATTTTTTTTTCCTCATGGGTTGTTTGGATTCTAAAAGGGGAGTCTGGGGGGCAGCATTCCCAAAGGAGTGACTTTCTAATGGTGGAATTTCAGGCTCCTGGCAGATGGCGGGGTAGATATTTTGAGGACAGGGGAAGCTTTTCTCAGGCCTCTCACAGCTTCGCTTGTGGGTGGCCACCTACTCTGCCTACACATGGAGCTGTCCTGTCTTGTTTCTATCAGTATGTCATTCCTTCCTTCAACCCCTCGCCATCTCCATCTTCCCTGTCTGTGTCGTGCGGTCCCAAAATAGCCATGGTACAGAGAGGAAGAGCAGCAGGCATGGGGTTAGATTAATTTTGGCACCAGTCAACAACACTCCTGGGCTGTCTGCCTGCAATGTTAGATTGACTGAGGGCTCTCTACCTAGAATGAACCAAAGGCCAGAGGCTTCTCTAGGGGTTATTCTGTAGAGAGAGTGCAAATTAAGCAGAGGATTGTGGTCATAGGTTGTGTGTGTGTGTGTGTGTGTGTGTGTGTGTGTGTGTGTGTGTGTGAGATAATTAGAGCTCAATTTGTGAGCAAGTCTAGGGATCAGTCTGGGGTTAGAGGCTCTGCTTAGGACAACAGTGAGGGTTCCCTCCCTCACTAGCCCTGCCTCAGCAGGACCCAAGGAATTCTAGAGCCACAAGTCTTCCCCAGAAGATGAGATGTATGAACAGAATAGATAGTCTGAAACATCATCTGAAAGGCATGGGAGGCCAAGATATGGCAGAAGTACTTGGTGCTCACCTCAGGGAGACCCCCAAATGTGCCAAGTGATCATGTGATCAGCCCCTCCCCAGCACAGGGCTCTGAGTATAGAAGGTGCTTAAAGACTGATTGGGGGGTGGGGGAGAACAGGAACAGATTACATCTGGGGCTAAAGTGTGTGCTAAAGGCTAAAGGCTAGAGCCTTTACTGGTTTAATGTAAGTTTTGAGGAGTAGGGTATGGCTATATACCAGAGATCGGGGCTCAGCCCTGGAGACAGAGAACTCAGGGTCAGGAACAAGAGACTATGCATCTGAGCTAGGAGCTAGCATCAGGGACAGAGTACTTAACATTTGGAATGAGAGTTCAGTACCACGGACAGAGGACTAATTGCCAAGGCTGCCGGGGGAGGCTCCAGACTTCTAGAACAGACCACTCCTGAGCCAGATCCTTTGTTCCCAGCAGACATCTTTTTTAAATAAGTCATTTATCATGAATGCTACTTGAAACATTTTAAACAATGACAGAACCAATTGAATGTATCTTCATAAATGTTTTAAATGACCTTCAGGATAAATATTCAATACATATTTCAGCTCAGAGATTCGTAACTAAAAGAGACCTTAGATTTCATCTCAGCAAAACTCCCCCTTCTACAAATGAGGCCCCACAAGCAAAAATGATTTGTAAGGGGCAGAGCCAGGGCCAAAATCTGGCTTTCTAACACCAGATCAGCCTTCTGTCCATCACCCCATGCTGTCCCTCCTTCCCATCTAGAGCCATTAGCTTGGCTATGAATTCCTCCTTCTATATCCCCCATCTCTTAGCTCCATTTCCCCACTTACCACAACTCATGTATGTTTTCTTCTCATAGAGCCAGAGTCCATGTGGGCATAGGAAACTTTTCCCCCAATTGGGCACCATCCCTTCATAAGTAGCATCATCTTTTCCTCCTCCTTGGCTTTGTGTCCCTTAGCTACCTACATCTTCAAGTCAGCTGCATTGATTTCCCTAGTTTGATCAATCCTTCCCCAGTTATATGACATTTTCAGTTTTTTATACTTTTTCAATAATGTTTCTTTTCTGTAAATTTTTATTGGAAAGTTTTTTTTTTCTAACATGGGCTTCTAACACTCCGCAACATGAGGGACAAGCTTGTTGAAAGAGCCAGATTTAGAGTCACAGAATTTGACTTAAATTTAGGTCCTTCCCTTACTACACTTGTGACTTTGGACAAGTCACTCATCTTTCTGGGCCTCAGTTTACTCATTTGTAAAATGAGGAAGTTGGACAGCATGTCATTTTATATCCTTTCTTACTCTGAATTGATGGTCTGGTGATCTTGAGGAACTTGCTTTATTTGGGACAGAAGGAAAAGGCAAGACCACCATACTCATTAAGTTTCAGGAATCAGAGAAACAAGAAGGATGTAAATCATGGAGCTGTCCTTCTATGAGGGAGTTACTTTTACATAAAAAAAATTCTCTTTCCTGGCCTTAAATTGGCCAGTGATCTCAGACACGGACCCTTAAGCCTGGCCACGGACTGAGCCCAGACCCCTTAGCCCTGCCTTCCCAAGCCTAATCCCAAACTCTGATCCAAGACCGAGCACTAATCCCAACCCCAAACCTTCCTCACCTCCCCAGTTATCTCCTAAACAGGAGGCAGGAGGGAGCAGACCAGAAGGTGTGAGTAGCTCAGTGAAACCCCTCCCCACTGCTCAAGACACAATTCAGCTCATGTCTTACCAATGGTGTGGAGGAGGGAGAAGGGAGATGGGAAGAATCAGACACACCTGTGCTCTTTACCTCCTTGGAAGGCTAGGATTCAGCTGGGCAGCCTTGGGGGAGCAGTCCATGGGAAGGAAAACCTACCTACCACCCAGATGCTTGATCTATTCCTGGGTCAGGGCCAGGGCCAAATTGCATAGGGGTCCCATTGTCCCCTGTGATGCAGCTGCCCAGCCCTGCTTTGTCTACCTCTGCCCCAGACTTTCATTATTCATTCTTGAGAACAGAGCTGTTTGTTTCCTGTCAAAGGTTCTCCCCACTCCTTTGTCCTGGTCTAGTCACTCTCTCCCTCCCTTGAAGCAGAGAAAGGACAAGTGGATACAGAGGAGACTAGACTGAGTCCTCTCTCTGCCTCTCTTTGATACTGACCGAGGAAAATCTGCTCTTACCTTCTTGCCTCAGTTTCTCCAGGAAGAGTTTAGCTGACCTTTATTGGGCCAGATCAGCCTCAAGAGAACTAAGTTCAGTGCTTGGAGATCCCCCCAGCTTCTCAGTCTGTGGGGTGCCACATAGCAGCAGCAGGGCTGAGTGAGGGGTTTATTTTAGCTGCCGTGGGAGGAGCCGTGACAGCCCAGCAGCAGAAGGCTTGGAGTTGTTTCACACCCGCTTCCTTCACCAACTTCAACTTCCCACCTCCCACCTCCCTTATCCCTCATCCCTCCTCCTCAGCAGCTTGGACCAGGAGTTCCAGTTAGCCCTGGCCCCTGCCAGAGGAGCCTGGCAGCCATCCCTTGAGAGGTGGGGGGTGGAGTGCAGAGATACCCCTTAGACTGTGAGACAGTCATCGCTGCTTCCCCCTTCCTCTCCTGAACCCAGGAGATGAACAAAAGCACTTTGCCAGTATTCTCTCCTTAGAGTCTCCTGCCAGCCCACAGGCATTATTATCTCCATTTAACAGATGAGCAGACTGGTTCAGAGAGTGATGGCTAAGGTCACATAGTAAGTGTCAGAGGCAGGATTCAATTTCCTATCAATATCCATTTCCCTATTCTGCAGCTGTCCCAAGCAGAGATCCCTCCCTATGATTTCTGTGAATCACCTGTCAATCAGAAATGGTACCATTCAGAACAATGAACGGTACAATTAAAAATCCAGTGGGGTTTAGAATATATTCCCTTCTGCCTCCCCATGACACATACTTGCCCAAGCAAAAAGAAAATAGGGTTTCAGCCCTTCAGCTCCATCCCTTTGAGCTAGGGAGTGGCTCATGATCCTGCTGGAAGACAAAAGGGCAACTGTCCAGGGGTTCTTACTGAGATGTCTTACCGAAAAAGTCCCCCCCGTCATTGCTCCATGTCTACTGAAGCAAGAAGAATGGGAATTAATGAAGGTCATGGCGGGGGAAGAGTGGAAATTCAAAGTCTCCTCAAACTCGAGAGACCCAGTGGGATCCTTGAACAGCTAGTCATGGGCAGGGGCCATCCAGTGCCAGGGATTTGATGTCCTTCAGTTATACAGCTTTCCCATGCCAGCTGTGCCCATCCCTTACTAGACCTAAATCTATACTTGGGAGACTGAGATATCCTTGACCTTCAAGGCCACTGTCCAGGTAAGAAACAAGAAGCAGCTGGAAAGAGACCTCCAAACTCTTCATTTCATGGAGGGGGAAGGTGATACTTAGAAAAGGGGCTTGTCTAAGGCCATGCAGTTAATAGATGTAGAGCTGAGATTCAAATTCAGGGCTCTATTTTCTTGCTATAGCTGTCAATAGCCAGAAATTGTGGTCTTCTCTTACCTCTCTACCCTGGATTTAGCCGTTTTGTTTGAGGAACCCTAGGCTGGCTAGAAGGAGAGACATCTAAGGGAAGTAAAGTCATGGTCCCCACCCCCTGATCAGTGAAGCTTTTAACCAGATGGGGAGGGAGCCCTGCTCCTGGGCCATCCATATTTCTGCTGGCAGCTCCTCATCCCAAGAACACCTCACCTTGTCCATCTGCAGGGTGGGTAGGCACACTGCCATGGGAGGAACAGGAGGGCAGCCTGGAACAAAGAGCCAAGATTGAAGAAGGGCAGAGTAATGACAGTTCTGGGTGGGTGGGCTGTATTGTCTGGAGACGGGGAAGCCAAAGATGTAATTACTCCTGATGGGGTGACTGTTGTTCCACTGCTTCTGGGGCGGGCACCAGCACCTGCTCCCTTCTCCTTGTCTGGGAGGCTGGGGGAGGGGAGCTCCAAGGCACCTGCCTGAGAAAGATGCTTTCCTGCTGTCCCTGGAGCCATGCAAACACGCACGCGCACGGGCACACACACACACATACACACACGAGTCTGAGGGAGGGGGAAGCAGCCATGGCTTCTCCCTCCAAGCCCCTCTGACCTCCTTTCTACCCTCTAGCAGCCCGCTTCCCTCTGCCCAGCTGTGTCTGCTCAGATATTGGGCACAGTCTCCCAGCTGGCCAGTTGCCCCCAAGACTAGCAGTCATACCAGGGAGCTTGTCCCAATGTTTATTTCCCCTCATGTCCCCAGGGCGAGGAAGCAGCTGGGCATTTGTGGCCCCTCTCCTTCCCTGCCTCCTTTTCTCCATGGCCTTACCCACGCCTTTCATGGCAGCCCCACCCAGCCCCTGCTAGAGAGATCCAGAAGAGCAAGGGCCAGCTGTCAGGCCTCCTCCCGAAGGGACCTCCCCGGAAAGGGAGCCTGGAATCAGCCTTTGTCTTAATTAAAGCACCAGTGCCTGGAGCCCCAGAGCATGTGACTTCCCCGGGCAGCTGCCTGAAATAGGCCCAGCTAAAGGGCCCTGCCTGAGCAGAGCAGGATGGGGGACCCCTACCCCACATGGGCTCCTTCTGCCTCCCTCCCACTCTCCATCCACCCACACCCAACCCCCTAGGTTTTTCTCTCTTTTCTTTTTACCATTTTTTAAAACCCAGTCACTGATTCCTTCCTCCAGGAAAGGAGTTCTCTCTCTCTGTCTCTCTGATTCTCTGTGTCTCTGTCTCTGTCTCTGCCTCTGCCTCTGCCTCTGTCTCTGTCTGTCTGTCTCTGTCTCTGTGTCTCTTGTTCTTTCTGTCATTGTCTCTCTGCTTCTCTCTGTTTCTCTCTCTCTCTCTTTCTCTCTCCTCTCTGTCTCTGTTCCTCTGACTCTGTCTTTCTCTCTGTCTTTGTCTCTCTCTGTATCACTTTTTCTCTCTCTGTCTTTTTCTCTGTGTCCTGTCTCTGTCCCTTTCTCTTGTTCTCTCTGTCTCTCTCCCACTCTGCGTTTCTTTCTCTTATTCTTTCTCTCTGTCTCTATCTTTGACTCCCTTTCTACCTCTCTCTTTGTCTTTTTCTTGTTCTTTCTCTTTTTCTCTGTCTCTGTCTCTCTGTCTCTCTCTCTGTTTCTCTCTGTCTCTGTCTGTCTCTCTGGCAGATCTGAGTCTTCTCTGCAGTGGTCCCACTGCCAGGTCCTTGTGATTCCTAGGTCACCTCTCTATCCATATCCTTGTGCTTTCAAACAGCTGAGTAGCAATTCTAGGGGGAACAAATCCGTGACTTGTGGCCACCCCTTCTAGAGAGGGTCAGACACCCAGCCCACTGATAATAATGGGACCTGAGACAGATTCAGATATAATAAAGAAATTACATTTAAATTACATATAAAAATACAATTAAACACATGCAATCTTACATTTTAAAACAGTCAGTAGGCAGTCTGCCAGAATCCTTATGTTGTATTGGATCTCTACAAGGGTCTGCAGCTGGGCCCACCCCATGGAGAGCTGAAGAGCTTGAAACTCAATGAGAAAAAACTATACATATTTAGATTGCTATGTATTTTATTTTATTTTATGCCTTTAAAAACATTTTTTCCAAGGGGTCCAAAGGGTTCACCAGACTACTGGAGTCTGGGTCCATAACACAAAATAGGCTAAGAACAGGATCTAGAAAGATGGAACTATGGGATGATGGAGCCAGTGAAGGATTAATGGAGGAGAAAGGTGAGGGGAGAGTCAGGGAGAGCCAGATTAGGATCCTCTTTGATGCTATCTTTGCAGTAGTCCCATGGGCAGACCATTTATCAGTCTCAGTTTGCTCATCTGGGAGATGAGATGAAAACACCCATGATTCCTCCTGCCCAGGTTTGTTTTTGAGGTCCAGATGTGATAATGGGTATAGAGTGCATTGCAAACTTTACATGGCTCTGACTGCATTGTTGTGACATTGTCATCATTTTAATGATGACAATGGTTCATCAGCAAGCATTTATTAAGCACCTGATATGTGCCTGATACTGTTTTAAACCCTAGGAATACAAAGACAATAATAAAACAGTCTGTGCCCCTCAGGAATTTATATTCTATCAAGTATATTAATATGTGCACGTATAAGACAAATCAACTAGCATTTATGAAGCTCCTCTGGGCTTCAGTTTCTCATCTAGAAAATGGGGATAATAATTGCATCTACTTTCCAGAGTTATTTTGAAGATTAATAAAATCATATATGTAAAGTACTTTGCAAACCTTAAGATGTTATGGAAATGCTATTATTAAGCTCCGCCTGTATGTCAGGCACTATCCAAGGTGCTAGGGATGCAAGGAAAGAGAAGGGGAAAATGCATTTATTAAGTACTACTATGTACTAAGCACTATACTAAACTATAAATATTCACTACAAAGACAAAACAGTCTCTGCCTTCCAAGGGTTTCTATTCTATCAATAATAGATGATAATCAATGGACTGGGCAGCTATGGCACAGCAGAAAGAGCGCCAGGTCTGGAGTCAAGAAGACTCATCTTCCTGAGTTCAAATCTGGCCTCAGACATTTATTAGATGTGTGGCCCTGGGCAAGTCACTTCACCCTGTTTGCTGCCTCAGTTTCCTCATCTGTAAAATGAGCTGGAGATGGAAATAATGAACCACTCCAGGATTTTTGCCAAGAATCCCTAAGAGGTAGGAATGGAACCTCATGCTGCAGACCACCCTGCTTTGCAGGGCTCCTTAGCACTAGAGAGTGAGGAAAGCCCAGAGGGGTTCAAGCTGGGAGCAGCCAAGGGGACAAGTGGACTTCTGTCCCCAGAACCCTAACCTCAAGGTATCTCCCCTAGCCTGACACTGAGGACACCAGGCTGAATCTCCCAATAGATGGCACCATGGGGCTCAAGGGTAGACCTACCTTGGGTTTATTGGTAGGGGCATTGTACGCTTTCACATCCATGAATATCCATCTGTGTTTGTGTGCAGGCAAAGGACAGTGACGATGATGATGAGGTCACCGTTACCGTGGACCGAGACCGTTTCATGGATGAGTTCTTCGAGCAGGTGGGATCCCAGTGTGTTGTCCCTGGCCCTGGTTGTGCCTCAGCTCCACCAAGGGATCCCAAGTCAAACAGTACCCTAGATCTAACACCCTTACTTTTCTTTACATCTTTAATGCAACCAGCAATTATTAGGCACCTACTACATACCAGGTACAAAGCACATGGGGAAGAAAATGACCCAAGTCAAGCAGTACCCTAGATCTAACACCCTTACTTTTCTTTACATCCTTAAGGCAACCAGCAATTATTAGGCACCTACTATGTGCCAGGTACAATGCACATGGGGAAGAAAATGACATAACAAAACAACTCCTACCCTTATAGGGGTTTACATTCTCCCGGAGGAGACAGTACATGTATGTATTGATATATATGGATATAATGTGGATATACATACATGTACATAAACACATGTGCACTGTGTATCTACACATCCTAACAAGATTTCAGAGAACATGGAAGAGATGAAGAGGAAACAGTTTTCCTCCTCACCACTCCCAAATGATGGGAGGAAAGGATGATTGGGAAAATCTGTGTGAAAATTCCTCCTGAGGCCTTCAAGGTCTCTGGCTCTGAAGATGGGGTGAGGAGAGGAGCCACAGAGCTGAGTGCTCACAGGTTTGTTAAGTGCTGGGAGAAGCTGCTGAGCTAAGATCTATCTGGAGACCCTCCATGAGACATGAGGTAGTCCTGAAAAGAAAAGGAATCAAAATCCTACCTAAAATCTGGCTACTGCTTTCTAATTTTCACAGCACTTTTTTTTATTTATGTTTTTTTTTTCAAAGCACTTTTAATACTGTATTCTGTACTTGGAGTCAGGGAGATTTCTCACCTCTGATGCTTATTTTCTGTGTGATATGGGCCAAGTCATCCATTCCCTCTGGCCTGGATCCTACCACATGTGCTCCAAAGTCACTTCTGGTTCTAAATCTATGATCTGTTGTGATCCTTATAACAACCCCAACAAGTGAGATGAATTGACAGCTATTTATCCATTGGAGATTTTTCTGAGTGCCTGAGAAATGGTTTTTCCCAAAGTCACACAGCAAGAGATGGGATGAGGCTCCGGGTCTCTGGACTTATGGGCCAGCTCTGTTCCTGAGGGAGCCAGCCCCCAGCTCACTGCTTCATGCCCAACTAATGCTTCCCCCTGGATCCATCCAGAACAAGCACTGGGCCCAGCTGTGCTTCCCACCCTGACTTGTTCCCTCCCCAAATTTCTTGATAATTGTCTCCCCAGGTGGAAGAGATCCGGGGTTTCATTGACAAGATCTCAGAGAACGTGGAAGAGGTGAAGAGGAAGCACAGTGCCATCCTCGCCGCCCCCAACCCCGATGAGAGTGAGTGGGGATGGGCACTTGGAGCATGGGTTGAGATTTCCCCCCCAAAGACCCTCTCCTGAGAGAACAGACTTTAAGATCTCTAGCTGTGGAGATGGGGGGAAGGGCCCACAGGGCTAAGTGTGAAGAAGAAAAGCTGGGAGGGGGCTCAGAGGACCCCTCATTTGACATAAGAAAGCTGGGGCTTGAAAAGCTCAAGCAATACACCCCAAATCTCACTGGCACTGTCAAAGATAGGATTTGGACTCAGATCCTCCTACTCCAAAATCAGTTTCTTTCCTTTGTCTGTCCACAGTGCTTCCTTGAGCAGGGTTAGGAGGTGGAAGAAGACTCAGAAGTCCCTGTGCTCAGGCCCTCTTCCCCTTTGCTAGATTCCTTACCCCAGAGAAGCAAGCTCTCCCACCTGTGCCCCTTCTCTCCTGGCAACCAAACTCCCAGCCTGCCCGCCCTTCCTGCCCTGTTGGCAGGCAGCACCCTGTCTGCCTGTCCTGGAGTCAGGGGAGCAGCTGGGTTGTCTGGGAGGAGGCTGATGAGGTAGCTACACACACACACACACACACACACACACACACACACACATCGCTCTTTCCCAAGAGGAGCAGATGGCAATGGAAGCCAGAGCTCACTCTGCTTGTGCTGCCACCGCCACTGCCACCTATCAGCCATGTCAGCTCTTAGAGGGGACCAGAATCATGTCGAGTTGGCCAACTTATAGAGGTGTGTGTGTGTGTGTGTGTGTGTGTGTGTGTGTGTGTGTAGCATGAAGAACAGCCCTGTATCAGAGCCCCAGAGATGGGATCTCATCCCCAAAAGCCAGGTTGACATATGCCATTTCCAGCCCTCAGCCCTTCTGCAATATTTCATTGAGCCCCTGGATCCTTTAAATAATATTTAAAATTTATATAGCCCTTTAAGGATTGACAAAGCATTTTCCTGCTATATGTTATCTCCTTTGATCTCTTATTCCTACAAATAAGGAAACTGAGGCAGGTAGAGGTGATGTGATTTCCTCAGAGTCACACAGTTAGTGTCTGAGACAAAATTTGAACTCAGATCTTCCTAAGGCCAAAGCCAGAGCTCTTACCCACTGGTCATGGCTGGACAGCTCCCCAAGCACAGTCCTGAATCTTGAAAAGTCAGAAATGAATAAATGAGCATTTCTTAATGTCTCAGGCACTGTATTCGGTGCAGCGGGTACAAAGACAAACATAAAACAGCCCCTGCCCACAAGGAGCCTCTATTCTACTATTGTCCCATTTCTAGGACATTTGGGAAGAGGGTTAATCAGCTAATCCTTAAGTATCCCTCCAGAAGTCCAGAATCACAGAATGGAAAAGCCATCAGAAGCCCATTTAGTGGAGCCTCAAAGGCTTTGAAGAGCTTGCCATTACCCCTGGGAGACCACATAATATGGCTTTGTGTTTTACCTTTGTCACTCACTGCCTGTGTGTCTTAGGTCTTACAGTTTCCTCAGTTTCCTCATCTGTAAAATAAGAAGACCTCTAAAGATCTCAGGTTCAAAATCCTCAGGTTCCATAACTTGAGCAAGGATTCTCTTCTAGAATAGGGGAGCCACCCAAGTATAAGGGGAAAAGGGCTCCATTTGGAGTCAGGAGACCCAAATTCAATCCTGGCTCTCCCACTTATTGCCCACTGGTCTTGAGGAAGGCACATTTGATTTCAGGACCTGGGTTTCTTCCTTTGGAAATGAAGGGATTGCAGTAGCTGGCCTCTGAGGTCCTTCCAAATGAGGTAAAACGTGAAAAGAACTAGATCCTAGTTAACTCTGACTACTATTCCAGGTCCAACTCTAGGTTGCCATTATCTTTCTGACCCCCACTGCCCTGTTCTACTGTATTGAGAGTGGAATTGGGATGCCCTCCGTTGACCTTTCCATGGGGAATTTCTGCCCCATTCCAAAACTCCATGTCCAAAAAAAAATAACAAAAAAAAACCCATGTCCTTTAGCATTGAGCCCCATCTGTCCCCAGATGTTGCCCACAAGCTTAATATGTGCTCACTAGGTTACACTCCAGTCCAACTCCCCCACATAACATTTTTAGATAACCAATTATTAGGAAATTTTTTTCCTGGGAGGAGGAAGAGGGAGGAAGGACAATCCTTCAAGCAAGCAAGGAGTAAACTTGTCACTAGTGTTATTAAGAGCCAATAGTAGGGCAAGGAGAGGGATGGAGAGCCGAGGAGGAGGTTGGAAAACAGCTGTGGTCTGAATTGAACAAAGAGTCCTCAGACGTCATCCTTGAGAAAGTAGGGGAAAGAATTCTCCAGCTGCCCCATTCAGAGACTCCTCGGAGAACCTGATCATAGATAGGGACAGGCTGAAGAAGGGTGCATCCCTCTGTGTTATATTCTGGCTCTGGGTCAGGAGGAGTACATTAAGAGCACACAAGTGCACATGTGCCTACAGAGAGTCATGGATGAGGAGGAAGGAAGAGCAGAATTCTGTCACAAGTGTGAGTCTGTGACTTAGAGGAATATTGGGACTTTCCTTCCTCCCTAGGAAGCATCTTGAGGGGGAGGAAGGAACCCTCTTCCCAACACCCCTTCACCCACACCTTCCCCAGCTGTGTGCACAAAGTGTGATCAGTGCTGATTCCAGTGGGAACAGAAGTCAGACTCTCCCTCCCCTCACCACCAAAGTGGAAGGGTCCTGCAGGGCTAGGGCTGGTGTAGCCACAACCCTCTGTGCTGGGGAAAATGCAGCCAAGAGCATTGACTGGCCTTCCAGCCTCTGAGGGGGCTTCATGCCTCAGTTTCCCCTCATTAACTAGTAAAGAGAAAGAGCTAAGCGTTTGGGGACTTAGCAAAGCTGAAATGAAGGAGCCCATGCTGGGGTAAGGAACAGGAGGAGGGAAGAGATGGGAGAAGAGAAGGACCAGTGGGGACAGTGAGGGGAGCTGAAGTCCATCCGGTTTGATTACCACTCCCTACCTGTGCAGTCTCAACACCTGGGAGAAGTCTCTTAATCTCTCTGGACCTCAGTTCCCTTCACTGTAAAATGAGCTCAATCCCTTTAAGGGCTATGCCCCCTTCTCTAGGGACTGGGACATCAGCCCTGTTATTTTTTTTTATTTGAACAGGAAGGCCCAGTTGACAATGTAGCTAGTAAATGAATTTCCCTCTCATTACCTCATTAAGGGATAATGAGGATCTTGCTTAGCTATCTTTTCCTCCTCTTTGAGCCTTGCCCCCATCCTCCTGGAAACTTCCCTCTCCGTGGCTCAGATTGGGAAGCTTCTGCTCTCTGGCTCCCTAAATCTCATCCCTGGAGCTCTGCTGCTCCACTGCCCTCCATGCTCCTCACACATACACACATACACACACACACACACACACACACACACACACACACACACATACACACAGGGAAAACATCCCACTGGGAGCAAGGACCCCCACACTTGCACACTTTGCTGGAACCTCTCCTGGGATGTAGAGAGGTGAAAAGGGGACCCCTCCTATCCAGGGTCCATTCCCTCCATGGCCACAGGGGGCCCACCCCTCTCTTCACCAAGCCTCTATTAAATGTTCAATTCACTCCAAAGCCAGCTGCTTCCCAATTGTTCTTCCTTAAATTTAGACCCCACTCATTTGTTATTTGAAGGATGGGGGAGGAAGGGGTGAGAGTGTTTCAGAGAGGATAAAAAACCAGGGGGAGTGGGGTGGGGGAGACTAGAGTGGAAGTGTCAGCCCCTCCCCATCTCTTATGGAGTCTCCTGCTCCGGGAAACGCTCTCCAAGCCATTGGCCTGGGTCCCTGTCCTTGGTGCTGAATAAGGGATGGCGCCTCAGAAAACCTGGGTGGAGAATTCACCTTTTCATTAAGAGCCATTTAAATTGCTCCCCAGCAAAATTCCTCTGGGGGGCAGGGGTTGGGGGAAAAGGGGAGGAGGAAGGGGGGAGTAGGGCACTCCAGGGTTCCTGCTTCCCAGTCCCCCCTCATCCCACTGGCTGAGCCTGGCTGGGAGGGAGCAAGTGGGTTTCTCTCAGCCCTAAGGATTCTGTGTCCACTTCTTCCCCCTCCCCACACCACCAGAGACAAAAGAAGAGCTGGAAGAACTCATGTCAGATATAAAAAAGACCGCCAACAAAGTCCGATCCAAACTAAAGAGTAAGTATGTGACAGAGAGGGGGGAGCAGGGAAAGGGGGAGCGCTGGAACCCTTGGCGGCTTCCAGGGGAGGGCTGCCTCCCTTTATGCTGCTGCTGGGCTCCTGGAACCTGAGAGGGAGTTCCTCTATTTTTACTGTGGGGAAGAAAGGCCGGGGGCAACCCCTTGTGTAAAAAGAAGCTTTTTAATATAAATTTCATCCACTTCCCTTTTTAATTTTCATCTATTGGGCTTGGACCCACCCCACAGAGATGTGTCTCTTGGGCTCTCTGGATGCAGCCTCAGCTTCTGTTCCCTTTCCAGTCTGGCAAATATAAACCTTCTGGGAAATCTTTCCCAAACTCAGTGTTCTGGGGGCAGGTTGGCACAGTGGGTGAGTAAAAGAGGCAGTTTGGTATAATAGAAAGAGCCTTGGATTTGGAAGCAGAGGCCCTGGATTCGAATCCTCCCCATCACTCCTTGTGTGGTCTTGCATAGTCAATTAGTAAACATTTATTAGTTGCTTTCTGTACCTCAAGTCCTGTGCTAAGTGCTACAGATTTAAAAAAAAAAGAAAAATGAGCTTAAATATTAATAAAGGAGATTATCTGTAAATAGGTTGTTTAGTCAGGTCCAACTCTTCATGATCCCTTTTGGGATTTTCTTGGCAAAGATACTGGAGTGGTTTGCCATTTTCTTTCTCCCCCTCATTTAACAAATGTGAAAACTGAGGCAGACAGGGTGACCCAGGGTCACACAGCTAAAAAATGTCTGAAGCCAGATTTGAACTCAGGCCTTCCTGACAATGGACAGAGCTCTCTTCACTGCCACCTCACTGCCCCTAAGATACCAAGAGAGTAGAAGGAAGGTAACCCTGTAGGGAAACATTCAACCTCTGTGAGCCTCAGTTTCCTCCTCTGAAAAATGAAGGATTGGACTCCATGACCCCAGAGGTCCCTTCTGGTTCTAGACCTAAGAACCAATAATGTAAGAAAGGTGCTTTTAAAATCCTAAAGCATGGTACAAATGGGGGTGCTATTGTTTGGTTTTGTGCTTTGATTTATCTTCAATGAGTGGGAAGATCTTGGGAGACCTGAATTCGAGTCCTGGGTCCATCACTGACTCCCTGTGTGACCCTAGGTATATCACCCTCAGTGTCCTCAGCTTTAAGATGAGGGGCTTGGGCCAGATGATATTTTAGGGCCCTTTTCCAACTGATTTGGGACAACTAGGTATGCCATAGTGCATAGAGCTCCAGTCTTGGAGTCAAGAAAACTTTAATTCAAATCCAACTTCAGATACTAACTATGTGGCTCTGAGCAAGTCACCCACCCTGCTTGCCTCAGTTTCCTCATCTGTCAAATGAGCTGGAGAAGGAAATGGCAAACCACTCCAGTATCTCTGCTGAGAAAACCCCAAATGGGGTCGTAGGGAACTGGACACAATCGAAATGACTGAAGAACAAATCCCAGCTGATATCCTCTGGTTTTAGTCTGTGTTGGGGTCACGAGAACACCAGTCTCGGAGTTGTGGGCCCCTGGACTCTGGTCCAGCCTAGGCCCAGAAGAGCACCTCAGAGGCCAACTAGTCCAGGCCTAGAGATTTGAAGGTTTAGGTCGTAAGGTCACAGATCTGCAGCTGGGAGGGGCTTCAGAGGCCATCTAGACCAACCTTCCATTTTACAGATGAGGCAACTGAGACCCCAAGAAGTTGTGAGTTGCCAAGGGCACACAAGTGGTAATTATCACTCTGGAATAATTTGAGCCCAGCTCCTCTGACTCCAGAGGTGACCTGCCTTTTTAACTTATTTACTAAGCTGTGACCTCCCCTCATCTGTAAAGCTGGAGCGGGGTCCCTGACCTGCCAGAAACGGGGTCCAGCCTGGGAGGGAGGTCAGAGCAGATCTCGGGGGTCAGCCCCCCATGTAGGACTGGGAACTGCAAGCCTTGCTCCTCCCCAGGTATCGAGCAGAGTATTGAGCAGGAGGAGGGACTGAACAGGTCCTCTGCAGACCTGAGGATCCGGAAGACCCAGGTGAGTGGGGCCTGGGCTGGATGCATGCCCGGGGCACCGAGGGCCGTCAGCCTTCAGAGCCCGCCTGATGGGCCTGCCTGCTCCCTCCCAGCACTCGACACTGTCCCGGAAGTTTGTGGAGGTTATGTCCGAGTACAACGCCACCCAGTCTGACTACCGGGAGCGCTGCAAGGGCCGGATCCAAAGGCAGCTGGAGATCAGTGAGTGCCCCGTGGGAGCCGGGCTCGGGGCAGCAGGGTGGGCAGGCCCCGTGCCCGTGGCCTAATGGCTGGGAAGGGCGTCGGAAGGCTGGCTCACCTCCCTTGGCTTCTGTCCTCCCTGCAGCTGGCAGAACCACCACGAGCGAGGAGCTGGAGAACATGTTGGAGAGCGGGAACCCCGCCATCTTTGCTTCAGGGGTAAGTGGTACAAACTGGGTCCCTCTTCTCTTTCCAGAGGCAGCTACAGCACTGGATTTGGGGGGCTGAGAGCCTGGGCGCGGTTCTCGGCTCAGCTGTGTCCCCTTCACTTTCTTAGGCTTCCTCTTCCTTCAAGGGGGGCCTTGGTCCCTCTGACAGCCCCTAGGCCCTTCCTGGGACCCCATGACCTTTTTGTTCTCAGCCAGCAGATAAAGCTCAGGCTACAATGGGGGCACCGGCAGGCAGAGGGCTTAGATGGCAATCCAAGCCCTGATGTCCATGGAGGGCCAGGCCTCCGTTCTCCCCTCCGTTTTAAGATCACTTCCAGTTTGAAATCTATGACCTCTTATTTCCTTTTTTTTTAATTGATTTTTCCACTGCTTAATATTGTGTGAGGCATATAGTGGGTGCTTAATAAATGGTGATTGACACCAATAGCCTTAGGTATTTGCCCGGGGAAGTGAAAGATTTCAGCCATTTGATACCAAAGCCAGGATGTGGCCAAAGCCAGCTTTGAACCCGTCCTCCTAACTCCAAGGCCGCCTGCTTCCCCGGCCTCCATGTAGCTCTCTCCCAAGCCTGAGGATAAATCTCGGAAGGCTTCCTGAAGGAGGCAGGCCGTGATGAATGACCGGTGCTTTGGGGGGGGGATCTCGGCTCTCTGCCCCGGACCCAGGGGCACCAAAGGAGGCAGGGTGAGAGAAAAACTGCCAGACTCTAAGGGTGCGAGGCGCTCACCATCTGTCCCTAAAGGCCCACGTATCAATTTGCAGATGGCACAAAGCTGGGAGGGAGAGCTACCAGGGGCAGTGACTCACAGGGTGATCCCAGAGGATCCTGGCAGCACAGCCTGGGGTTCTTGGACAGGGCTAATCATTTGGCTTCCCAGAAAGACACGTCTCATATTTGGGGTGCAAAAATGAGTTCCTCTGAAAAAGGGAAGTGAGTTTTAGCGGACTGCAAGCCCACAAGGGTGAGAAAAGCCCAGAGATCCCTGGCCTAGGCTAACCCAAGATGGGCACAGCATCTGGTGGGCATCCCCCTCTGCTGAGGGCACCTCTGGGCCCACAAGCTTGGGAAGGACGTTGATGAGGTAGCGGGTATCTGTAGGGACGACTAACAGCCTTCTAGATCTCAGTATATGGGGCTTAGTGGAAGGGACCAGGATATTTAACAGAGAAAAGTGGGACAGAGAACGCTGTGGATAGGGTTTCCCAAAAGGAGGAGGAACAAGATGGGAAGGAAGAGAGAAGTAAGGAGAAAGGAAGAGGAAGAGGAGGAGGAGGAAGAGGAGGAGGAGGAGGAAGAAGAAGAAGAGGAGGAGAGGGGAAGGAGGAAGAGGAAGAAGAGGAAGAGGAGGAGGAGAAGGAGAAGGAGGAGGAGGAAGAAGAGGAGGAGGAAGAGGAAGAGGAGGAGGAGAAGAAGGAGGAGGAGGAGGAGGAAGAAGAGGAGGAGAAGGAGGAGGAGGAAGAGGAGGAAGGAACAAAGGAAGGGAGAAAAGGAGAGAGAATCGAAGCAAAGGCCAAAGGGAGAGAAAGAAAAGGAATGAAGAGGGAGAAGAGAGAAGGGGAAAGGAAAAGGGGGAAAGAAAAGGGAAAGAAAAAATAGTCGCTGTGCATTTTTTAATTGCAGAGATAAAAATAGAAGAGAGACCAGAAAGAAAGACAATTTTTAAAGTTCCATTTTGGATTTATTATGTATTTAAAAGGAAAAGCAAGCTCTATGTAATAGTCGAGTGTCTCATGTTATAGATGGAAAACCTTTTTATTTGATTATTAAGACAAATGAGCTCTGTATTTTTTGTTTTGTTTTGTTTTGTTTTTTTGCTGAGGCAACTGGGGTTAAGTGACTTGCCCAGGGTCACACAGCTGGGAATGTTAGGTGTCTGAGATTAGATTTGAACTCAGGTCCTCCTGACTTCGGGCCTGGTGCTCTATCCACTATAGCGCCCCCTAGCTGCCCAAATGATGTAATTTTTGCACTTTTGTGCATAATATTCATTTTCTGTGTGTGTGTAATAGTCTTCCTTGATTTCTGTTAGGTTCAAAATAAAAATAATAGAAAATTCAAAAGAAAGAAATATCCCTGGGGTGAGATGAGGGAGGCCTCCATAATTTAGGAATCCAGCCTCCCCAGCCTCCACTCTGGGACTTTGGCCTCCTCTCCGGGACTTTGGCCTCCAGTCCAGGACTCTGGCCTCCAGTCCGGGACTCTGCCCTCCGGTCCAGGACTCTGGCCTCCTCTCCTGGACTCTGGCCTCCTCTCCGGGACTCTGGCCTCCGCTCCAGTGTATTGAGTCCCTCTGGGGGAGTCCCTCGGTCGGGCCTCTGTGCCCCTGACCCCTGTCCGTCTCCCACAGATCATCATGGACTCCAACATCACAAAGCAGGCTCTGAGCGAAATTGAAACAAGGCACAGTGAGATCATCAAGCTGGAGAACAGCATCCGAGAGCTCCACGACATGTTCACGGACATGGCCATGTTGGTGGAGAGCCAGGTGAGCCTCCTCCCGCCGCGGGGACGAGGGGCTGAGCCCTCAGACTCGCAGGCCGCCCTCGGCCCCGTCCCGGGCCAGGAGAGGAGCTCGGCCCTTTGCCGGCCTCCCGGTAAGGCTGAGACTAGTGGGTGCATTTGTGGCGGGGGCGGGGGAGGTTTGGGGGCCCCCGAATGCCCCAGCCAGCCCCTGTGGGGGAGGGGGAGGGGCCTCTAACCTCACCCACCGTTTCTGTCCAACACGCTGCCCCTGGATGGAGCCCTCAGGTAACAAACACCCGGCTGCTCGTGCCTCCTCCGTGGCTTTGCCCCCCACCCCCCCACTCCCGGGCCCTCCCAAGCTTGGGCTCCAGCACGCTTCCCCCACTGCAGGGGCTCCCCTCCTGCACATCTCCAGCCCGGGGGTCCTCCCTGAACCGCAGAACGCCAGAATTGTGACTAATGGCTGTGCGGTCCGCGCCACCCCCTTTTACAGATGGAGAAACTGAGGCCCAGGCAGAGCGGAGAGGACGAGGCCAGGACTGGGAGTTTAGGAAGCCCCCTCCCGATACCCCTGGGGCAGATCAGGGCAGCCGGGGGTTCCAGGTTCCAGAGGAGGAAAGTGACTTACTTGGGGACTGGGGCTCGGCCTCCTGCCCTCAGCCCTTCTCCTGCCTTCCTGTAACTAGTGACTTCCCAAGGACGCGGGCTCCGCGAGGCAGGGACCGGCCTTCTCTGCTTCACTTTGCAGTGGCCACACAGTGCAGTGGTTAGCAGCTGTTTGATGACTGACTGACTGACTGACTGGTCCCAGTCCTCCCCTTAGTCCTCCCGGGAGTGGGTCAGGGCTTGCTGCTCTGGGTTCTCCTTCCTCCTCCTCCTCCTCCTCCCGCCTGAGCTGCTTCTGCATGAATTGCCCTGGAATGGCAGGTGTCCCCCTTTCCCCAGCATGCCCTGGGGGAGAAGCCAGAACCGGCGAGGGGAGCCCTGACATCAGGGTCCCAGGTCCGGACCCCCCCCCGAAGGCCCAGCCTTCCTCTCTCCTCCCTCTGACTTCTTTTCTCTCTTCTGCATCAGGGCACCCCAAAAGTCCAGGCTGGCCCCAAAGAGTAGGGCCCGAGAGCCAGGGAAGGAGGGGCCGCCCTCCAGCTTGGCCCCCTTGGCCCCCTAGGGAGAAATGATCGACCGCATCGAGTACAACGTGGAGCACTCCGTGGACTACGTGGAGCGGGCCGTGTCTGACACCAAGAAGGCGGTCAAGTACCAGAGCAAGGCCCGAAGGGTGAGAGGCCGGGGCCGGGGCCTCCATCCCTTGGGAGTCTCGGTCCCTGCTTCTTCCTGAAGCATGTGCAGGCTCACAACCCTGGCCCTGGAGCAAGTCCCCCTGGGCCCCCCTTTACTCCCTCCCAAGCACCCCGACCCAGCCCCTGGGGCTCCTCCCCCTGCACCCCCACTCCAGCCTCCATGGGGTCTCCTCCCCCTGTACCCCGACCCAGCCCCCGGGGCTCCTCCTCCTGCACCCCCACTCCAGCCTCCATGGGGTCTCTTCCCCCTGCACCCCCACTCCAGCCCCGGGGCTCCTCCCCTGCACCCCCACTTTCCCACCCACTCTCTTCCTTCCTCTGCAGAAGAAGATCATGATCATCATCTGCTGTGTGATCCTCGGCATCATCATCGCCTCCACGTTCGGGGGCATCTTTGGGTAGACTCTCGCCCCTCCCCGTCTCCACCAACCTCGGACCGTCCACCACTAGGAGGTGCCACCGGCTGCTGCTGACCACCGGGGCCCGGGGAAGCGTCCCCCCCACACCAGGGGCCCAGATGCCTCCCCCTCGTGCTCGTGCGGCCCCCTCCCAGAGCAGCTGAGCCATGTCATGTGCATGATCTCATTGTAACACTGTGTGTGTCTGTGTGGAAGGGGCATTTGGGGGGGGCAGGGGACGGACAACGGGGGGCCAGGGATGGGATTCTGGGGTAGAAAGGGTTAGAGTGGCGGGAGAGGAAAACCAGCAAAGGAATCGGAAAGGGAAGGGGCAGCCCGCGGGCCCAAGAACCCCCCAGAGCCCCCCATTCATGGGCCTCTGACGCCTCCACTCATTCCCTTAGTCAGCTCCGCCCTGGGCTGAGCCACCAGACCCGTGTGCCCGGCTCAGGGCTGGCATCCCTCCTCCAAGCCCAGGCCCCCTCCTGGATTGAGTCTAGCCATGGCCAAACTCGGGGGGGCCCCTTGGTGCTGTTGCCCACTTCTCAGGGAGGGACCAGTGAAGTAACACTGCTGATCACTGCCAGGCTGGGTGCAGGGCACTGCCCAGGATTTGACCTCCAACCCTTTCCAGCTCTCCCAGCCCTTGCCTCTGGGTGAGAACCCAGGGAAGAACCAAGACCGTCCAAGTCGGCCCCTACCTTTATCCAGCCCCCAAGCCCCTCTCCCCAGGGGGCCCAGGCTCCATCCCCTTCCCTTGGGGTTTCTGTGATGGGGGAAGGGCTGGGCAGCCAGGCCTGGGCCCTCAGGGGGCAGCAATGAGCCAGCCTGGAGTCACCCCCGGCCTGTTGGTCTGGCCCCTCACTCCAGCCGCTCAGCGGGATGGGGGTCCCTGTGCCCCGTGGATGTTGCATGTACAGGGCATGCTCCCTGACCCCCAGGCTTCACTGTGCCCCTCACGTGCCCGTCCTCTGCCTTCTCCCTCGCTTGATGTGCCTTGTGCCAGGTCTGACAGGGGTGACATTGTCGCAGTATTCAATGGCCAGCAGGGGGTCCCCTCCTCCTGGCGCCTTGGGACATTGGGAGAAGTAAAAAACAAAATCCCCACTTCAAGCTGCCCCCGCCCCATTTCTCCCTTCTTCCTGTGGGGGCCCTGGCAGACACGGGCTCTTGGGTGCACCCAAGCTGCTCCGGGTGGGGAGGGGGGTATTGTGTGTCTGTGGTGTGTGTGTAGCACATCTGTGCCCAGGCGTGCGTGTCTGTGGTGTGTGTAGCATGTCTGTGCCCACGTGTGTGGTGCCCCTGCCAGGGCCCGTGCAGGCTCCCTGTGCCCCTGCCCCCTAAGGCTTTGCTCCAGCCCAGTGACTGTGACCACTGTCCTGCCCGGCCCCCTCCCCTCTCCCTTCTCACCAAAGCTCTTGGTGCAACCAGCTGCCCATTTTGTGAAATTTTTATGTAGAATAAACATTTGTATCTGTACCAGGCACAAGGCTCTGGTTCCTTTATTCTGTTGGGGGCCCTGGGTCCTCTGGCACCCAAAGTCCATGGCCCGAGCCTTGCCCCGGCCTAGGGGAGCTCACCAATAGGGTGAAGCGGTGCTTGGAGGCTCAGGAGAGCTGGGCTTCCCGGGGCTGACCTGGACGTGGGGCCAGGCTAGTGGCTCAAGATGGCCTGGAAGGCGCAGGGGTGCTGGGGCCGAGGTGTGACCTGGGGGCCGAGCCTCCTGGGTCTGATGCCAGTGATCATATTGGGGGGAGCCAGCCCTTTGTTGAAAAAAGGCAAACCATGGCCGCAGATGGAGGGAGCTTCTTCCGCTGGGGTTCCTCATCCTTACCCCCACCTGGGTTTATCTCAAGTCTGGCAGCACCTCCCTCACGGGTCTCCCCCCCCCCCCCAAGCTATCAGCCACATAGACATTGTGGAGTTTTTGGCTCCTCACTTTGGTGAATGAACCCCAGCCTATGTCCTGACACTTGCCAATTAACTGACATTTACCCGGGATTGATTTTTCCCTTGGTTTTGGCTTTCACCCAGCCAGAGTTCCACCTGAGCCCAGTGGTTATAGCAGATGGGCCCATCCAAACTAATGTTAAATATTTCATACTTTTCCACACTCTCTGCACTCAGTGAGACTTAGCTTGAAGGTAGCCCCAATAACCCCCTGCTCATAACCCCGGGACCCCTGAAAAGGAGAGAGCGCTGGTGACATGAGACACGGGACCTTCCTCAAACAAACAAAAAACCAATCAGCACCTGTCTCATTTCTAAATTTCTCCAACTCCCTGAGCCTCATTCCAAAAGCAATGAGGAATTCTCTCCTTTCCTGCCTTTCCCCCAAAACACTCGAAGAACAAGACTCCAGCACCAGTTTCGTTTGCTTCCTTATTCCTGGAGCCAGCACAAGGCCTGACAAATGGCACACCTTGCACCCTGGTCCCTCACTAGAAAACAATCCAGTGCTGCCTTGGTGCTGTTAGCCTCACAGGGGCAGCAAGCTGGGCTCTCTGCGCCCCACTCCCCCTCAAGGGATCCCACACATCCAAACTCCCAAGCTACCCACTAGCAGCCGGGAAGGCACAGGCCAAAGCAACTGTTCCAGGCTGGCCTGCAGTTTCACTCTCCTCTCACTGCAGCCGCTTCCCTTTTCTCTCTGGTTTCCTCGGCTCTCACTGCTTACCAAGAAGCAGGATGGCTCAGTGGGGAGAGCCCTACCTGGGAAGTTGGGCCAATGCTCCCACTGCCCAACTGACCCAAGCTGACTGTCTTGGAGTTCTGTGAGCTGGAAGTCAAGTCAGTGAAACAGGAAGTGATCAGTCTCCTATGGCTGCCCCAGCACGGACAGGAAACACAATGTCCACTTTCAAGAATGTCTCCCTTTTGCCAAATTGTATTTTAATCTAAAATATGAAGAAATGCCCCCAGTCTTTTCTTATAGGAACCTTGCTCTCTCCAAGCTCCCCCACCCCATGCCCATGAGGCCATTTCACTGTAGGGCAGGCTCTTGCAAACAAAGTCACAGACCAGGCCTAGGCCGGTCCCAGGCCTCCAGCCCCATGTGCCCCTTTGGCAGAAGCTAGAGCCAGTCACCAGCTCCTGGGTCAGCAAAGTTAAGGCACAAATGGAGAGCTGCAAGCCCCAGGGCACCAACAGCTGGCTCCTGGGGGCCGCAGCCACCAGACCGTGGCAGACAAGCAGCAGACGAGCTGGAATGGCCCAAAGGACAATGAAATCGAGCTCTGGGTCGGGTCCAGAGGATGCAAGCAGCTGCTCAGAAGTGGGGCCTCCGCTTGCGGCCAGTGTAACGTGTATCAGCTCGCACCTCCCTACAGAAAAGAGGGAACAGTGTATCAGAAGGGAAACGAATAGAAGAACCCACAGAGGGCCACGGTTTACACCCTAAACCACAGATAACATGAGACCCAGGTGAAGATTCAAGGTCCAGGACAGGGCAGGCCATCTTTGTCGCCCACATTCTGCTCCCTGATGGGAGGACAACCCAGGCTGGGGAGGCTATGGGCAGGCTCCCACTTGGCCTCGGTCCAGGATTCGTTAAAGGGGGCTGTCCTGCCTCCCGAGCACACAGCCGGACCTTCTGCACACTTACTTGCCCTGCCGCCGCCGCCGCTCCTTCTTCTCAAGTATCCAGTCCCGGCTCTTCTTCAGCGACTTGCCCTTTGCCGTCTTATACCGCATCCTGTGGAGGGAAGAGGACTTGTGAGCTAAGGGGTCACGTCCCACCATCCTGCCCTCTCTACCACCACAGCAATGCTCATTCCTTGCCAGTGCCAGTGGCAGACTGCACACAGTGCAGCAGTGGCCAGAAGGAGCTCCACACCCCCAAAGCATCCTCTCCTGGGAAGGGTCAGCCCCCCTTGATCCCTGAGCCGCCTCCTGCCCCTCTTGTAGCTTCCCACCTCCAAGGTCACCTCTCCATGAAGCTGCCTTTGTCTCTCAGCCAGGAATGACTCTTCCCTCTCCTCTGACCTCAGAGATCTGTAACTCACTATTTTCAATTTTATCCTATTTATCTTTGTCCCATCTTATTTACTTATTCCTATAAAGCAGTCTGGGTGCCCTCCCAGCAGGGCAAAAAGGGGCCAAGTGCTGGGAGCCCCCACCTCGAGAAAGTCCAAGGCAACACTCCAGCAGACGGCCAATGACTCACTTCTGGGAGTCACTGGGCTGACTCCAGTGGATTTAAAATAATTATCCAGAGAGGGCTACTTCCTAAATTTTAGGAAAATACCCTAGACGCTAGAAAAGCTGTTAGTTACATCTGAATGGGAGCCAAGGGGCCGGGCTCGTCTGAACTGTCCTCGAGCTGTCACCTGAGCACATCCCACCCTCCCTGGGCCTCAGTTTCACCATCTGTAACATGACAGAACTGTGTTCTGACAGTCTAGGACTCCATGGACAGTCGGGAGGGTTGGTGGAGCTCTTGCGCTCAAACTAGGGCCCACATCATCCCAAAACCCCGAATCGGGCCTAGGGAAGTACCCACTCAACAGCCCAGAGACTATTGTGTCTGAGGCAGGAAAACGCAGCCACCGTAGCTAAGGGCGGCCCCGACGAGAATCCTCCAGGGATGCTCTTGGTCCCTTGCCCTGGCTGCAGGGGACAAGCATCCCAGCAGCCCCATGGCTTAGAGACGCTCAAGATGACGGGCAGCCTGGGTCTGTGTGGCTGCCCATCAAGACAGGATCAGAATGTTTTGGGGCATGAGCCACACTCTCAAGTTTCCCTCTCCTCACTTGTTCCAAGTTTTCTCTCTCTCTTTTTCCTTCCTTCTTTGAGCCCAACTGTTACAATTAGCTTCTTAATTCTTTTAAGCTACTCCCAGCCATAAAGGGCAGGAAGGGAGAGCAGGAGTCACCAGATCCCATGGACTTTTCCCAACATGATCTCACTATTTAAAGTAAACCATGGGGAGGAAAAGGAAAGCCGACCACCTCTCCAAGCTTCCTGCCCCAAGTGGGACTTCCTCCACCCTGACCATACAGTCAGAGCTCTTCAAACTCCATCTCCCTCCTCTCCGGGTAGTGACTAAATCAGCCAGGAATGAGGCTGTGCCAGAAGTCTCTCTACCTTTCCTTGGAGAACTTGGACTCTTTCCTCTCTTGTCCATCTTCACACTCAGTGCCCAACCCCTGCAAGAAGAGTCAAGATCAGAAGGCAGGGATTCCCCGGTGGTGGGAAGGGCACCAAGCACACCAACCCAAACACCACCCCTTGTCCTGAGGCCAGCTTCTGCCAACTGTCTGGCCCCAGGCAAGTTATCCCCCTCTGTGGGTGGGCCCCTGCTTTGGTGTGTGTGTGTGAAGGAAGCAGCCCCCACAGACATACACCAACAGGCACACACATACACACAGACCCACAAAAACACACACACAGACATAGACAGATACACAAAGACACACAAACACAGACACAGAGACACACACAGATACACACATATACACGAAGACAAAGAGACACACAGACACACTCCCAGGAGTTTCTCAAAGCTAAACTGCCTGAACTTAATAGGTTTGAGCCCCTTTGAGGTACCCAGAGACAAGTCTGACAAAACCAAGCATAAAACCTCCCTTTGAGTGACCCAAAGGACCAGGCTCTGGCCGTGCTGGCCATTGTGGGTGCCCAGCAAGCATTCTCCAACCTCTCAGCCTATCCTGTCCCCTTTTCTTAGACAGTGAGGGGGCTGAGGTGCCATGCTCTCTGCACAAGAAGCTCTGTCCTTACCGTGGGCAGCACACCCGAAGGCCCAACAAACAGACAGAGGAAGAACCTGAAGAAAAAAAAACATCAAGGAGCCAGTCTTGACAAAGTAAGTACCCTCATTTACCCTGATGCTTCCCTAAGTTGGCGCTGCCCCCGCCGCATCAAACACACCAGCAGCGCATGCCCGTCTCTCTCCTCCACCCCCCTAACCCCCGAGACAGGATGATGACCCTAGACTCACTTCTTAGCTTTCGTGCTGTTGGGAAAGTCCACCACCATACCTCCAGTGAAGCCAGCCTTCATTGCCTGGGTTGTGATCAGCTCCAACTGCAGGCAGAGAAAGCACCCAGGATCAGGCTTCAGGAGGGGTCCAACTGCCCCCGGCCCCAGCCTCTCCTGAAGCCCATGGGACTGTCAGATGCCTCTGGCCCTCCCCAAACCTGAGTAGTAGGAACAGAGAGAAAGGTGCCTTCCCCAAGTGTGCCCAGCCTGGAGAGCGGAAGGAGTCGCAGACAGGAATGAGCATTTCACAACAGGGGCAGTTTCCTCCCCTGCCTCTTACCCTCTGCCCCAAGGACTGTGTCCATCACAGAGGAAACACAGAATAAAGGTGTGCTTGCTTCCCACTGTGTGAAAATGACCCAGGTGCCTCACAAGGATCTTGGCATTTACTGAGCTGCCCCAGCAGGAGTCTCCCCAGGACATCCTGTGTCCAGAT
This sequence comes from Myrmecobius fasciatus, assembly GCA_023553655.1. Lineage (NCBI taxonomy): Eukaryota > Metazoa > Chordata > Mammalia > Dasyuromorphia > Myrmecobiidae > Myrmecobius > Myrmecobius fasciatus. The sequence continues at coordinate 29,099 of JAJPUD010014984.1, forward strand.
CACAAAAAGAACCAACTACCCACAAGCTGCCCCTGAGCTTCACAAGGGCTGTCCCCAGTCCAAAGTCTGGGCTCCGACCTCACAGTAAGACCAAACTTCCCTATCCCACAATAAGAAGTCAGGTCCACAGCCCCCCATGGTGGAAAAGTCCCGAAGTCTCCCAGAGTTGCCACTCTGCTCTGAAGGCCTTTGGGACCTACGTCCCCTCTAGGGAAGGAAACTCTTACACAATTATGGTGCTCTTGACCATTTCAGGCCCCAGTCCAGACTGGGGGGGGGGGGGGGCACTGTCTTCTCATCAGACCCAGAGTAAGCAAAAGGAGCACTCTTCCCTCTTCTAACCAATCACTGCTAGACAGAAGTGTCTCCAGGTCCCCTGACCCTAAGCCTTTCACCAATATTCAAAACAGGCATGAAGTAAAGGAAAAATTCCCTAAGCCTTAGAGTAAAGATTTTCAGCCTTTTTAATGTTAGGAACCAAAGAAGCCTATGAGTTCCTTAGAATAATGAGATTTTTTAAGTATATGAAATATAATCCGCAGGATTAGTTAAAATAAAGATGGTGAAACATGGAGGATATTCCTTTCAGGTATAGGCTGAACAAGGCAGCCTCTAAGGTCCGTCTTCCACCTCTCAGATGCCGGTCATCCCCTCACAGTTTGGACCCCGGATCCCTAGCTTATCCCATGCCAGTGGACTTACCTGTTCGGCATTCTCCGGATACAGCTGCAAGACCGCTCGAGCTCCTCGGGCCTGCAAGAGAATGGACCCTATGGGTATCTGGCCAGCCAAGAGGGCTGCCTAGGGCAGCAGAGAGCCCCAGGGCCGCTCCAAAAAGCCAGGAGAGCACCTACTCACCAGTGCAGAATAAAGGGACGAAAAGAAGCAGTGCAGGCGCTTAGCGGGGTTGTGTGTCCTCTGGTCAGCGTTGCAGAGCCACTGAACAGCAGAGATGCTGATGGAAGGACAAAAGGCGTCATCGGGAGCATGGGTCCAGCATGCTGGCCCACCCCCCAGGTTCCCCCCGATCCCAAGGGAGCTGCTCCCTCTCCATCACCCTCTCCTCTCCAACCACCTTCTCCTTGAATCCGAGCCTACTGTCTCAGTGCTCCTGTTGCCTCTTTCCTTGGACCCATTCAATTTCTACCATTTAACCTAATTCTTGTCCCTGAATGTCACAGGTAACTCCCTGACAGCACACCAAGATGCGTTTTCTCAGCCCCTGCCCTAGCCAGCCTTTTCACTTGCTTTTGCAAGCTGCTTTTCCCTTGAGGCCCTCTATGCGTCTTTGCCTGGATTGTTTCTCCAGTTAACTCAAAAATTCATGATTAGATAAGGGTACACCTGAACTTTTAAACAAGTACCCCCTCCTCCTTAAAATGTCCTTCCAATGACCTTTCTCCTCATCTCTTCTAATCTCTCTCTCCAAGAAGTCATCCCTAATGGGGAGGAGTGGCTCAGCATTCTCAACAAGACCCCCTTCTGATCTTCTCCCTCACCTTTCTCCCCATTTCACGGTCCAATCCAAGGTGAAAGAAATTCAGCTTATGCTCCTCATCTTGTAATGATTTTTGCCCCTCTCCATATCTACCCCCATCTCCCAAAACTCACATTACTGAAATACTAAATAGGCCATAGGGCATCTATTCATTGGTCCTTTCTCAGAAGCTAAGTTCTAAAAGGAATTGTGGTCGGTCTTGAAGTTCTGCCAATACAGCATCACAAACACTATACACATTGCATCCATATTCAGGTAGGTGTGGGATCTCTCCAAGTCACTCAAAGACCAAGGAATCTCCAGCCTGAGGTCCAGAAGCTAATGAGAGTCAAAGATGAAGTCTTCCTGCTTCTGGGTCCAGAGCTCTCTTCACGGTGCTCAGCTACCTATCACCATGGGCACTCAAGTTAACAGTCCCTCCCCCAACATGGATGGCAATGCCCCATCTTACCTAATACAACCATCAAATGAGCCTGGCCTGAAGGGAATGCCCTGACCCATGTCCCCCTGAAGCAGGTCTCCTTCCACTTCTCGATCCACAGCCACATCTACATGAAAGACGATCACATTAGAGGTACAAGCTAGTACTTCCAGTTGCCCATCCCAGAATGGCACCCACCACACCTGGAAGGCCTCACTCACCCAGCATGGCAGAGCTAATATCAATGCCCACCCAGTAGTGTCCCTGCTCTGAGATGAAGTCGCCACTGAGCCCAGAGCCACAGCTGGAAGGCAAAATTGGACAAGAGGTCAGGGAGGCAACAGCAATGATGAGAGCACCATGAGACCTCCCAAGAAAGCCCGCCATTTTACCCAACATCCAACAGGAAGCAGGGCCGGTCCTCAGGCAGACTGAGAAGTTCCACTGCCCGCTCGGACATCTGGGTCTGGATCTCAATCATCCGTGAGCTGGAGAGGAAGGAGGAGCATAAGTGACCCTGAGTCTGGCCTACCACTGCTCTTGGCATGGTCTGCAGCCCTGCCAGACCACCCTGGTCATCCCTTAACAAACCTCACGCAATCTATGGTCACCACCCGTCCCTCTCACACAGGAGCCTCACACTTGCAGACCCCAGGGTAATCTATGGCAGGACCAGCACCCTAAGGGCTCTCTGCCTGTGTTCCCGGTCCCTCTCCACAGATCTTCCTCCTACACCTGCCCCTCCCCCCAGGATCCTATCCCTCTCTCCTGCGCCAGCACCCCCAGTGAGCCCCTTGCCAGGGTCAGAAGCCTTCAGCGGGGGTGGGGGGGGGAAGGGGTGCGTCAGTGTCCTTCATGCTACACCAAGGCCATCATTCCCTTGTCATGAGGATCTCCCAGCCCCCGGGAGGGCCCACAAACAAGGGCTCCCAGTCCTAGACCACATTCATCCTCAGAACTAGCGCCTAGATGGCTGGGGCTCGGATGTGAGCATGGGAAGGAGCCTCAGAGGTCACGAGGCCGCAGCCCCCCTCCCTGAGCCCCCACGCTGAACTCAGAGATCCTGAAAAGCCACGTGATAGCAATGACGCCCAAGGAGAGGTTCCCCGCTCCCATTCCTTTAGCCAGACACTCAGCCCACTAGCCACTGGACCCCTCCCCACACTCATTGCTGCTAAAGAGAACTTAATTGCTGGGCTTCTGTAGACTTCATCTCCTTTTGTCCTCACACCCACCCTGGGGGGCTGGTGTTATTCCTATTTTGTAATGCTCAGGGAGAAACTGAGGCAGTATCGCACATGGAAATTAGGTAATGCTTTACTGATGTTAATTGCGAGTTCAGAATCCACAGCTATGGATCAGGACTGGTGGGACTCATGTGTCAAAGCACGCAGTCCAGCCCAGAGACTGACACACACATGTCAGCCGACTGAATACAAAGTATACAGCACCTCACTGGTGGAAAACACAAGTTTTTATAATCTCCATGGCCCAGGGGAAACAAAGAACTCATGGGAACAGCTGAGCACATCTGGTGTCCAAGGAAACCATAAATTCAGTTCTGACAGGTAGGAGTAAGGAGCCTTGCCAAAGCAGGCTGCTTGTCTGGGTCACAGATAGATAAGGGTAGGTGGAGGCTGGCCATCTGGAGGTTTTATAATTACTTTGGAATGTGAGTCCAATTATTTCTGAAGGTCAGGAAGTGGGGGTTCTATTCTGAGACACAGCAATTAAGGGAGACCCAGACAGTAACTGAGGGAGACCGAGGCAGCAACTGAGGGAGAATGAGACAGGCACAACAATTTTACAGCTAAGAGAACTGAGGCAGGTGAGAGGGAACCGACAGACTCCAGGCCCCGCCCCCTCCCGGTTCCCCAAACTTCCGCCAGGCCCGGCTCTTACTTGTGAGTGTACTTCCGGGCTTCTTCCTCGTTGTAAAACTGCGGGGGAGACAGAGAGAGAGAGAGAGTAGCGGTAAGAGGGGGGACGGAGGAAGCGAGGCCAGGGTTCGCGGGGGCGGGAGGGGCTTACCAGTTCAGGGGGCCCGCGGTGCTCAGGCCTTCGGCCGCCGCACGCCATGGCTGCACTCCACGACTCCCTTCAGCGCGGCATTCGCGTCATCTCCCAGCGCCGCCTTTAGGGCCCAACCGCCGCCTCCAGGCCGTGAATTGCGTCACTACTCGGCGCAAGCGCACTTGGACGCCCTTCCCTTCCTGAACCGTCTTCCTCCTCTCCGCGATTGGCTACGAGGAGGTCTCGCCCCGTCGCATTGGCCGGCTTTTCCGCCTCCACCCCGCCCCGCTCAAGATGGCGGCCCTAGTGGGTCGGCGGTGTCCACAGTTGTGGTGGCCCACTGGGCGGAAGGAAGCCCGGCCCAGCTCCGCTGGCGGAGGCGGCTCCTGGACCGGGAAGGACCCGGCAAGCGGTGGCTCCTCCCGGTACTCGCGCACTGCGCTGTACGACCTGCTGGACGTGCCGGTCACGGCTACGCAGGCGCAGATCAAGGCGGCCTATTACCGGCAGAGCTTTCTCTACCACCCGGACCGCAACTCGGGCAGCGCGGAGGCGGCGGAGCGCTTCACGCGAATCGGCCAAGCCTACATGGTATTGGGCAGCGCCGCACTGCGCCGCCAGTACGACCGCGGCCTGCTGGGCGCCGAGCACGCGCAAGCTGCCGTGCGTTCGCCCCCGTCGCCTCGGTCCCCCCGGCCCGCCACAGCGCATGCCGCCTACGGCCCCCAGCGTGCCCGGCCCGCCCCGGGCGGCCAGCACATGTTTGACTTCGACGCCTTCTACCGCGCGCACTACGGGGAGCAGCTAGAGCGCGAGCAGCGGCTGAGGGCGCGGCGCGAGGCCCTGCGCAAAGCCCGCGAAGTGCGCTCACGCTCGGGGCTGGGCTGGGACGACAGCATGCTCTTGGGCCTACTGCTGCTGCTGGGCTTCGTGGGCTTGTCGCAGCTCAAGTAGCCGGTCGTGAGCCCTGCGGCCTGGAGAAGGACGACGCAGGGGGCGGGGTCCCCAAACCCAAATGAACCATGTCTCAATGCATCCGCAGGCTTCTGTCTTTGTTGTCAGTTATTGACTGCAGCCTCCAGCCGGGCAATAGCCTTAAGAGATGGCAGCGGCCTCTGCTGCCATCCCCAGGTCTGTGCGACCTTGCACCAATTAGTCGTAGATGTCTTCTGTCCAGCGCCTGCACGAAAGCAGGCGGTTGAATCGAAAGACCCTCTGGGGTCCTTTCTGATTCTCAGATTTTATTGGAGTGGAAGGTACCAAGGAAGCCGTGGGCGCTTTCTCTTCTGGCCAGTTTACACAATAAAAAGTATTCTTGGAGCACTGAATGTGCTGCTCACTAGTTGACTATGCAGGTGCTTGATGCTGTGCAGGCTGTACCCATGGCTGGAGAAATGGCACAAAATTCGGGTCCCACTAAAATGCAGAAGGGATGGGAGCAGGGAGGATGGGACAGGCGAAGGACCAGCCAAGTAGTAGACACAGAAAACACCTCTTCGGTAAATGGCCGTTCAAATGTCACAGCTCTACAGTTCCCTGCAAAGGTACCTCTAGCATTGTGAGATTTGGTGTTTGGGTTTAACGGAATACAGAAAATGTAGGGAAATTACTGCACCGATCCAAGCAGGTGAGTGCTGTCTGTTCAGTAGTGGTGGTGGGGACAGCATTTGTTCATAAACTGGACATGAGAGTAGAAGGAGAAGGAACTCAGATAAACCAAGGTTTTAAACAGGGAGGACTGAATGGAGGTTGATGCTCCTGGCAAATTGTGGAATCAAAAGAAGGAGCAGGTTTAAGAGGAATGATGAGTAGGCAGCTCAGTTTTAGACTTAACTGAGTTTGGGTATTCATTGGGGGGTTGGGGAGGAGGGTAGCTAAAGTGATGGGTTTGGAACTTGAAAGAAAGGTCAAGAGAAAGATTTGGGAGCCATCTGCTTAACGGTGTGATTGAAACCTTGCAAGTGAGATCACCAAAAGCTGGAGGACCAGGACAGCCTTTTGCTGGGGCTGATGAGTGTGGTGGAAGGAATTCAGAGGGAAGTCTATGCTGGGAAGAGGAAAGGGAGGCCTTTGCTGATCTCACTTAAGCCAACCTGTTCTGGGCTTGGTTTGGAGGGAGGGACAGATCTCAAATGCAGCAAGTTAAGGAAGCTTTGAGTATCTGTCACTGTCTGAAGAGATGGAGTCAGTGCAAACTCAGCAGGGCTTTGTTGGAAACAGCTGTTTACCTACTCAGGAGATTAGCTCCCCTGTGCTTGCATTTCAGCTCCCTGTTCAAACCTGCTTCCTTGGGCCCTTTCTCCTGTATTAGACAGCTCTGGTCTTTTAAATATCCCAGGCATCTCAGAGCAAGACACCTCATTTTCTGCTGTGCTTTTGGCATTACCTTTCCTAGGGGTCTTTGGATGAGTCCTTTCTATGTCCTGTGTCTGTTCCCCAGCCCAAGGACCAGACAAATAAGCAGCAACTTTTCCAGGCCTTTGGAGTGGTAGGGATTGGGGATAACATGACAATCACTTAAAACAGCTCAAGATTTGGAATGAGGAAGGTTAAAACCAGCAGTGGAGTCAGCTTCGGCAGCCGGAGCCACTCAGCTAACAGAGACAAGGTGGGACTTGGGTACATGGCACTTCTAGAAGGATTTCTGAGCCCAGCAGAATTGTCTTAATGCTTTAAACATGTCTTGCTGCTGTAAACATTTCTCCAGAATAGGATCATTCTCTTCCCTCTAATTTCTTTACACTTGAAAAAATAAGGTCCATCTTGTCTTAGTCTTTTTTTCCCTATCCCTTGGTGCTGGGATGACGAATGTAATTTTATCCTAGAGAACCTCCTGACAAAGGTCAGAAGCCCCAGGTTTGGGTCCCAGCTGCCCTTGGGACAGCTCAGCCAACCTCATCCAATGGGGATAATATTGCCAATGATACTTCTTAGGGTGGTGATGAAATAAAATTCGAAACCATAAAGTGTTATATAAATGTGACCTGTTATTGTAAGTGCTGATAAACTGATATGGAAAGAGCAGAGAAAGAGGGGTTGGATGATGGAGCTTAAAGCCCGGGAAGATGGGTTCTGTTCTTCCTGTCTGTTCCCCATGATGTATGCATTTCTTGTGGAGAGAGATGGTCTCATTTCTGTATTTGTCTCCATAGTGTCTTGCATAATTCCTGACACTTAGACACTTAATAATTATCACACCCACATCTGCTGCCCTCCCTCATTCACCTTGGCTCTACCTCACACCTGATTCCTACCCTGAAATCTATACAATAAGAGTGTAGTTTGACGGCAACGGCTTCTCCTGTTAAATGCTCATTATCAGTTGTGACAGCAGCAGCTGGTGTTCATAGAATGTTCACCTTAAGCACTTTCACTACAACCTGCTGGAGTAAGCAGCAGAAGTAGTAGTTGCCCTATTTTACAGCTGAAGAAATAGAGTCAGAAGGTGAAGAGCTGGCTAAGGGAGGTCACTCGAGCAATGAGTGTCAGAATCAGAACTTGTGAGCCAGCAATTTCCTAGTGTCCTTTTCAACACTCCCTGGCACTGCTGGGGTGAGGGAGGAGTATCCCTAAGAGTGCCCCTAACGTAGCACTTCTCTGTTTTTCTGTTATTTCTGTGAAGCCTAGAGGCCTTTGCCAAAGTACCATAGCCCCAGACTCAGCTCTGAAAGTCACCATCCAGGCGCTGTTTCTAAGTGATGTTGCCTGGGCCCTTCCTGTCCCTAGGATTCTAAGATCAGTCCTGGGAGAGTGACTGTTCCCAAGAAGAGCAGGGTGTCTCTCTGCCCCCTTTAGCCTCAAATTCTATCCAATAGGAGGGAACAACTGGCTTGGGAAAAAGGCCAGAAACTAAAAGTGCATTCCCTCACAGTGTCCTGGGCAGCAGCAAATCCCCAGGCTCACTATCCCACCCACCCCAGAACACAGATTTGGGAAGAGAGAAGCAGCAATCTTTGTGTTGTCATCCTAGTTAAAATTGCAGTCATTCAGCAATTCCAAGCAGGCACCCAACTAACCGAGAGACAAAAGTGGTAGACATACTCTGACCTCAGAGTTTCCATTCTACAGCATATAATACATGTGTAGGGAAGCCAGTACAGACTGTAAGCAAAAGAAATATGGTGATGGGAGGGATGAGACTGGAGAGACTGGGAAACACCTTGAGGGAAGTGATGTTTGCACAGATCAGCAAAGGGCCTTGGTTTAGAGCATGTTAGGGATGGGGCATCACTGGGCAAAAGTACAAGGTGGGAGGCAGAATGTTGTGAGACCAGGAAGTCGAATCATTTGGCTGGTGGTACTGTGAGGGGGAGGAACGTGTGGCCAGCCCGGCCATAGATGCCAACGAGGAGTGTGTATTTTATACCAGAAGCAATGGGAAGGCACTGAGGTTTCTTGAGTGAAGAAGTGACAGATGTGTGCTAATTAGGGATGCCAATTTGGCAGCTGGTCAGATTGCAGAGTGGAGTGGGGGGAAAGACTGAGTCCACAGAGACCATCTGGGAGGCCAGTGCGGTGGTGCATGCAAGCAAAGTGGGCAGAGAGGGAAGGACAGAAGCTGGGGCAGTGAGCATGGTGGCAAGCACTGAAGGAGGATACGGTGTCCTCTGCTCCCACCTTATCCCTCGGTTAGGGTCAGAGGATTTGGAGCTGGCTGAGTCATAAGGGAGCTGGATTCCCATTTCCTTTGAAAGCTCCACTCCTGATTCACTGGTGTCTTTGGCTGAATCCTCCCACTCTGTGCCTTCAGGACCAGCCAGTCCAAGCTCATTTCCCACATTCTTTCCCTGGAGGTTTAAAGATTGATGGTTCATCCCCTTAACCAGGCATCCACATCCTTCCTACGGAAGATCAGATTTCAGCTCCTTTCTCTTATTTCCATGTCACTGACCAATAATACGTTTCAATTCAATTAAATGTGTTCCAGACACTGTACTCTGCTCTCCTAATCTTCTCCAGTATCTCAGTGTGGCATGGAGGAGATGCCCATGTACCATAAACGAGTGGCTTCTGTCTCCTGAGAGAAAAAGGCTTCAAGTATAGACTGAACACCAAGTTCAGAGAGATTCATTCATTTTGGCCAGAAGATGCTGAGGTCTTCAGCCACCACTACTCTGACAAAGGTCAGAAGCCCCAGGTTTGGGTCCCAGCTGCCCTTGGGACAGCTCAGCCAACCTCATCCAATGGGATAATATTGCCAATGATACTTCTTAGGGTGGTGATGAAATAAAATTTGAAACTATAAAGTTATATAAATGTGACCTGTTATTGTAAGTGCTGATAAACTGATAATGAAAAGAGCAGAGGAAGAGGGGTTGGATGATGGAGCTTAAAGCCCGGGAAGATGGGTTCTGTTCTTCCTGTCTGTTCCCCATGATGTATGCATTTCTTGTGGAGAGAGATGGTCTCATTTCTGTATTTGTCTCCATGGTGTCTTGCATAATTCCTGACACTTAGACACTTAATAAATACCTATTAACTTAGTAGAAGCATATAGCTGAATTGATTAGTTTTGGGGAAGGGAGGAGGATCATCATACTCATTCTTGTCTTCCCCTCCCCCCTTCCTTTGTTGGTTCTACCAAATAGGGTAGAACCTCGACCTGAAAAAAAAAAATCAAGCAGCTTCAAAAGCTGCTTCACCCCTACCCGCTGAGAGGTGTAGCCAAGGTTTGGCCCATGAAATTTCTTCTGATCTCGGAGAATGACAACATTCAGGAGCTCCAAAATTCCTTCTGGAGTCCAGAAAAGTGGAAAATGTCCAGAAGCTTCCCGTCTGGCCCAGCCAGACTTAGCAGCCACCAGGCCGAATATGGTGCATTCGTTGTTATCTTGATTCAGTCACACTGCCTCTTTTTTTGCCCTGCCCTGCCTGTGTGCAGTTGTACCAACCCCAATATCTGAACCAGTATTTAATATCACAGATCATCTAAGGATGGTACCCTCTAAGGCTTTCTGGGAAGGTTCCTTGGCCAGGACCTTGAATAGCTACAGTCTCTCCAAGTGACTTAGTTGAAGCTGCCCTGCTGTCTTTTCCATCATCACCT
>JAJPUD010014985.1:0-28952 GCA_023553655.1 Myrmecobius fasciatus
TCAAAAGGCAGACCCTCCAAACCACCTGCCCACAATCAGGACAAATTGTTCCAAGAGGCTCGCAGAAGACTCCCAGGTGTGCGAAAAGCACAACGCTCCCACTCCTGTTCTGACTCCTTTTCCAGCTCCCTGCCCCGGTCTCCCTGTGCTGCAGTCTGGGTTCAATAGGCCACCCCCTGCCCCATTAAAACAGACCTGTTTTGAGGTTCTTCCAGAGTATCTTCTTCTAGAATCATGTTGTTCTCCAGATATTGTGGATTTTTTTGCTTCAGAATCAGTCTAGAGGCTTCATATTTTGTTGTTTTGAGGGGAGGTTAGAGGAGGTTACAGAGAATCCTGTCTGATCTCCGCCACTATGTCTCCACCCCCGGAAGGAAGTCCGCTCTGGATCTTCAAATTTCATAAGGATAAGGAATTTAGAATGGTCCTGTGATTTCACTGATATAAGTAAATTCTTAATGAACAAGCTTCCCATACCAATAAAAGTAGGTATATTGATTCCAATAGACTTAAAGAATGTTTATGCATCAGATTAATCAGCTTCACCAGGGTCACATCCCAAATATATAGTAGAAATAGAGCTTGAATCAAGGTACTTTTAATCCAAAACCAGTTGTTTGTATGTTGGATTGGGTGTAGAATAAGGGTTGGACAAGGATAAAGCATCTCTTTTCCTCTAAATTATTAGAGCTCATTTGTACTAGTCACATTATGCTAATTATATTGTATCAAAGAGACAATTATTCTAGGAAAGTTTTAGTATATTTCTCTTTGGTGATAGATAAAATCTAAATCATTGTTGAAAGAAAGAAAAAAAAAGGAGAAAGTAAAAAGAAATGCCAAGAAATATTTATTTGCACTGAGAATCATGTAACTAATATGTAATCATTTTTCAGCTGGAAGAAGGTCCTTGTTCATCACTTACCTCATGTTTACCCCTGGGCTATCATCATTAGAGTAGCACTTCCCTGGTGAGCTAGAATACCTGGTAGTCATGGCAACGGTATTTTCATACTTTGTGTAAATTGTAATTAGGTCGTTCATTTATAGAAACTTTGACAAGACAGGGAATGAAACATATGATCCTTTTCCCTACAGTTGGCTATCCAACTTTCTGGTCCTACACTTTTTATCAGTGTGGCTAAAAAGAACCATGGATATTTTCATTCACTAACAAGATACATGCTGTGTTGTACTGATGTTCTTTTTATTGATGGCTTGTTGGGGGGAAAAAGGAAATTATTTAGAATTCTTCATAAAAATAAAATGCAAAATAGTAGGAATTCGTGTATGTGTGTGTGCGTATGTGTGTATCTATCTATGGAGATAGAGGTAGAGATATAGCCAGAATTAACTATAAATAATTATGGATGCTAAATTATTTAGAGTAAATAGTAATTCAGTGTTTAGAAGTATAGCGGCATAGTAAAATCGAATAAGTTCAAAACACCTGGACATGATTTGAAATATGGATTAACCTAATATGTAGCAAAGAGCTGTTGTTTAAATTTTCATTGAACATAGTATCCAGAAGTACCATTGTGTGTAAGTATAAAAAACAAATGTTAAAATGACATATGTATTTAATTTTTTTAGTTTTTAAGTCTCTGTGTATTTAAATATTTTTATATTCAAAACTTGGAAATCATTCTGGGGGCAAAAGTTTTGAATAATAAACTCTATGGATAACCAAGTTTTATTTTTTTAAGAATTTATATCTAAAATATTTTCCAAATAGATCTAGAAAGGACTAATAAGATCTAGTCCCATTATTTCAGAATGTGTAATTAGATGAAATTGACATTAATTATTGAAATATTTTTGAAAATGAATTTTTCAAAGCAATGCCACTGTGTATATTCATTATGCATGTGTATGTTCCAGTACGTGTGTGTGCGCATGCACACATAAACATATTTTAGAATATATTTAGGAAGAATTAAAATATAATTGCATAAGTGATATAGATAGATATATCTGTCTAGACATAATTTGTTTACTTAAACTGATGGGAACAATTAGAAAGAAGAAATCTAGCTAAGTATAATACCTGCAGGGCAAGTGAGTTGTCAGAGAATATCCCAGAGGAATAGTTGCTTGTGTTGAAAGGTGCCACATAATGAAAAAGGATGAAGAATGAGAAAAGACCAACAGATAAAACTTTTTATCTGGAAAAGAGGAAGAGAGAGGGAGGGATACAGGTAAGGAGGAAGAGAAGCAAGAGAAAGAGAAACACAATCAGAGACTGAGACAGAGACACAAAGACAGAAAGAGATTGAAAATCATTAAAAATGAAAATTCTTAAGAGATGAAAGGGGTAGTATGCCTAAAATTCTCAGGAAAATATAAAGGCAGAGATCTCCACCTTGTAAATCAGAATTATATCAGGAAAGTATTTAAAAAAAAACAGCATAAAATGAATACAGGAAGATAGATTACATCCTTAGGATAAATAAAGTTCTAGGTTGAATGGAAAGGAAGACAGGATGATTGAAATGAGAATAAAGGTTTGGAAGTAATACTATAAAGATAGCAATAAAAAGTCAATAAAGGAAGAATAATAGTTAGCCTTCCTAAATAAGATGTAATTTTGTAGTGCTATTAGTTGCTGGGAAAATGAAGTTATATATCTTTTAAATTTATATTTATTACCTTTTATTATATATACATATATATTACAATGTCCTCAGTTTCTTCTACAAATAATTTCCAAAAGGTGAGAAAATTTATCATTCTAGCCAAATATGTATGACTCAAAAATATTAGTGTTGACAATTAATTTTCCGTGAAAGTTTAGCATGAAACTAAATGGAAGCTGGCATTTTCTGTAAACTTTAATCAAAAATTGACTAATACTAATGATTTGAAAACTAGTTGATCATCTATGATTATTCTAAAGTCCACAATTCATAAATCCTTTAATTGTGGTCTTCTGTATCATAACATTAAAATTCAATATCTTCATGGAATATATTCAGAAATTAAAAACCAAAAGACTTCCAAGTTCCAAAAGCTTTTTTAATGAAATTTGTCACTAGCATTAATAATGCAACAAAATGGACTGACTAGAACTGAGAAAAAGTAATCTATCAGATACCTAGAAGAAAAAAAAAAAACAGAAAAAAAAAGTTTTGTCTTTTCTTCTCCATTCTTTTGAGGTTTGGTTTAAACTTATTGAAATCTATTTGCTTAAAAATCACAGGAAAATGTATGTAATTTTCACTAAGAACAGAGTTTTTTACATTGTAAATCAAAATTATGTCAGAAAAGGATAAGATAAAATGCATTAAAGATTCAAGTAGGAAAAATGAACATAAAAGCATTCTATTTTGTAAAACAAGTAGGTGATCATGGCAATGAAATGTTATTAGAATAAGAAACTAATAAAAGGTCATTTGGTCAGATTTATGCAGGGAAATAAATCATGAAATATTTTTAAAAAATGATATTTAAACGTTTATTATACATACATATATTTTACAGGAAATAATAAAATTAAATTAATATTTTAAATGTGCTTCCCAAAGCAGTATAGTAACAACAAAACATGAAGAAATATCATACAATTGCATGTTATTTTAAGAGCATGTCTACTGTGAAACTGTATTGTAATGTTTGCTATGAGAAAACAAGTAAATACTAGGCATATCTATTCATATAAAGTTGTTTCATTCTCATACTTTTATAAAAAAGCAAATCTAATTGCAAAGAATTAGATGCTCAGATATAGCTTTCTCTTTTTGTGTCTTTGTCTCAGTCTCTGATTGTCTCTCTCTGTCTTTCTCTTGCTTCCTCTCTTCCTGTAAAAGTATAGTCTATTGCAAAAAGGGGAAATAAAATTATATTTGATGCATAAATATATAATTCATGTGTGTCCTAAATAAATATATATATATAAATACACTCATATGATTATTTAAATTTTTAAAATACATTCTGAACTGTATAGCCATCAATAGTCTATTGAATATTGATAAAAAATAAGTATCGTAATAATAGGATCATACACTTAGATTTGGAAGGGACATTAGAAAACTTTTAATCCAAGTCTCTCCTTTTATATGTGAAGAAATCAGGCCCAGGAAGTTAAGTGACTTATCCAAGACCACACAGAGAGTAAGTAGGAGAGCTGTCATTTAAATACAAATTCTGTGTCTCTACATCAAATATATTTTTTACTTCCCCTTTTACAGAAATGACAAAAGCTTATGGAAAATGAGGCTGTGTTCTTGGAAATGTCTAGACTTGATTCTCATAATTTAAATTTGATATCATTCATATAATTCTGCCAACATTCAATAAACACTAGAAGGGACATTGAATTATAGTACACTAGAGAAGACATAAAGATAAATAAGGGAGACATAATGCTTCCCCTTGAGTTATTTCCAGTCTAATAAGGAGAAATAAGATAAAAACCCCAGAAGGGCATTCTTAATTAGAATATGTTTTATAAACCAGATGATAAAATTATATGTTAAGATTAGAAAATAAAAAGTTTTTTTTTTTCATTTAGGTATTGAATACAACTTAGAAAGTTTCATGTACAAGGTAACATTTGAATTGGGCCTTGAAGACATAGTCAAAAAGCAGTGTTGAGGTGGTAAAAACAGAATGTTTTTACTGGAGCATTAAAGAAGAATTTTATAGATACATCTTATATGTTAATGGGGAATTCATTTTCAAAATAAATTGGGACATATCAGTGCACATAGCTGTGTTTAGAAAGTCCCCACTGTCTTATTTAGATCAACTTAATTTTAGCATTTGTAAAGAACTGGCTGTAGTGATTACCAGATATCTATTTTCCAATTATTTGGGAGAAAAGAGCTAGAGTGTCAAGTGAAGACCAAATGTCCTATATTTTTTTAAATTTGTTTTGTTTTGAAGATTAAATCAACAAAGTGTTTTGAAGAAGGTTAAATCAAAAGGAGTTTTGAACTTTGTATCATGGGACTCTTTGGCAGCCTGATGAAGTTGATGGACTCATTAGGAGAAAAATATTCTTGAATGTCTAAATTAAATTGAAAGGAAAATTACATTTAAAATAGAATTTACTAGAAGAAAAAAACAGATATAATCTTCCTCAAAGTTCACAAATCCATTTTTTTTCTCCATGGATTTCTTGAGAAACCATGGGCTCATGGTTAAGAACCCTCACTCTACACTAATGGTTTGAATTCTACTTCTCTACAATGCCTGAGTAAAGGAATGAATTTGGTTCTGTCACTAGAGTGACACTGAGCAAATCCCCAAATCATTTGGGGCTGTAGCTTCATTACCTACAAAAGGAAGGGAATTATATTAAATGATTACTAAACTTGCATCCAGCTCTCTAAATCAATGCTCCTGTAATTTGTAAGTACCTGAGAAGTTGATAATCTCTACAAAAAAAAAAGATTGATTCATCAAGAAAAGAAGTTCATCAAGAAAAAACTCTTTCTAACCTAGCCTTGCTTTTTTTTTGATATAGATCAAGGGGAATGCTGTAAATATAGAAACTTAGATTTAAGCCAATCCTTTGAAAAAAAATATCATTCTATGTGTGTAATATAGACCCTTAGAACTTATCTAATTAAATGGAAAAATATAATTGAAATTTTCTATAACAGAGTATTGATCTAATACTTGGTTCATTGCTGTTTGTACTTGAAGAGAACCAAAAGTGACATCAATATGTTAGAATGTAATTACAGAATGTTCAAGTATGGCTGATCAGACTATTATCTGATCAGGTTAGACACAAATAGTCCCTATGAACATTTAGGCTAGCTTCTCTAATTTTGCAGAACTCACGTTTTGTTTTCTTGGGGTTTGGTTTTTTTTTTGAGATAATTCAATTCTGCTTTACTCATAGAACAGCACCTTCTTTGATGAGGGTATACAATTTTGGGCAGTCCTATGCCAATGTTTCCCATGAGAGCTAGTTCAGTGTATTAGAGGCTCCATAAGACAGTGTTAGGCTAACCTCATTGTTGTAAGCCTGTGGAACCTGGACTATTTCCCAGCATCATGTTAGGAAACTGAATGGTTTCCATTTGAATTATCTTAAAAAGATTCTGAAGATCACATGGAGAGATACTAGACACTGAGGCC
The DNA here is from genome assembly GCA_023553655.1 of Myrmecobius fasciatus. Classification (NCBI taxonomy): domain Eukaryota; kingdom Metazoa; phylum Chordata; class Mammalia; order Dasyuromorphia; family Myrmecobiidae; genus Myrmecobius; species Myrmecobius fasciatus. The sequence continues at coordinate 6,097 of JAJPUD010014985.1, forward strand.
CTTTCTCTAACTAAACTTCCAAATGCTCCAACTCCACTGCAGAGAGCACACCTCCACTGAGCTGGCCACATTGTTTAAATGCCAATGTTTGCTTGCCAAAAAAAATTATTTTATAGAGAACTCACACAAGGCAAGTGCTCACAAGACGGTCAGAAAGAGTAATATAAGGAGTATAATAGACAAAGTTTAAAACATCAAGGTAAAATAACAAAAGGTACACACACACAAACACACACACACACACACACACACACACACACACACACACACAGACACTGTCCTGAAGGAACTGATTGAGTAAACAGGTCACTTAAAAGGAGAGTGAATTTCATGTCATGGAAAAAGGGGTCGGGAAAGTATGGGATTCAGAGTCTGAAAATATGGGCATTTTTTTACTCCATTAATTATAAGCTATATGATTTAGCTTTTACAAGTCATTTAACCATTTTGAAGTTTAGGTTCCTCCATTATAAAATTGGGCTTATGTGGATTATGCCATATGTTAGAACTGATTTACCACTTCAGCCACAAAATCAATGGTTCTATGATTCAATTAATAACAAATATGATTATGAATTCAGTTAACATGTAGTAAGGAGACCTAATCCTAATCCCATATTACAAAAGCCAGTGACTCACTTTGGTTTGATTCATCCTTCCGTGCTGTAGTTGTGAGAAGGTGTTGGGAATGAATGATAAATAGAGCCCATCTAGTTTGACACACAGCATTAAAAAGATGAAAAAAATACACACATATAAAGAAGGAGGGATTTCCCTCCGCCCTGGTCTTTTCTTGTTTAATGACATACCTGACAATATATTTATGTTTTCTAATCTTAAATTGTTCTTGTCCCACCATCTCAGCAACTAAATCTTAAACAGGGAGTCTTTCCAACATTCTAGGGGTTCTCATCTAATGGTTATAATGGGAACAACTAAGTGGTTCTGTGGATAGGTCACTGGGATCATAACTCAGAAGACTAGAAGTAAAATCCATTCATTAGATGTGTGATACTGGGCAGGACACTTAAACTCTGTAGAGGGCTACAGACAATGGGAGAAATCTGGATGAGGTATAAGACCTTTCAGCTCAGAGGGAATCTGCTGACAATGTCTGGTTGGGCTCTCATATCCCCTTGGGGTGTCTCATACTTCTTGTGACGTCAGAGGGGGCATGACCACCTGTGTTCTCCTTGAAGCAAAGGATACTTAGAGTAAAGAGAGGCATTTACATATTTATAGCAAGGTGCTTCTAGTTAGTCCTTGCCCAGAGTGCTGTGGTGATGTAATGACAGTATAGTTGGCACATGCTCAGTATGCTGTAGTGATGTAATTGTACTAAGGTATTTAAGGGCTGAGAAGACTCCATCTTTGACCATCCACTTGGGTCTCATCCTCATCATTCCTCCACCAAGACCAAGGACTCGGGCTGGTCCTGAGGTGTTCCATAGAGCAGTATATTTTGGCACCCCAATTTGGGGGCTCTAGAAAGCACACTACAACCTGTCAGAATTTCCTCAACATAAAACCTTTCATGTAAAGTTGTTGTAAGAAACAAATGAGATATTTCTAAAGCACTTTAAAAAGTGCATAAGTATGTAGTACTTGACCAATACTAGGTCCCATATAAACTTTTATTCCTTACCTCTTGTTAGAGCTTCTAGTAAAAAAAAATCCATCAGCTAAACCTGCAGCTTTCTCTTTTAGCTATGGGGGGGGAAAGTCATTGAATGTTGCCATGTAGTAGAATTTTTTTTGCTTTTGATAAGATAAATGAGCCATAATTTGTAGAACATTGAATTTTTTAGAAGAAATAAATGGGAAGAAAATAATTGTATAATCCATCTGATGCACTAGACCACAGATTTTTAGAAAAGTCTGGCAAAAATCCTCTTTGGTAATATTAATGTTTCATGCAGGCTAAAGCTCTCTTGTTCTGAATCTCTAGTATTATCAAACACTACTATACTAACTTCTTTTTAAATTTCTAAAACCATTAGTGCTAATAAAAATCACTGAAACTGTAAGATTAAATGTTATCATTAAGACCTATAGTAAATATCACTCCATGCCATAATATGCATGGAATTATTCTTTACAAAGGATGGTAAATTGCAAGTAACTTCATTGTTTCAAATTGGTTTCTTTCTGAACCCCTATAATGTTCCTTAAATAAGCAATCAAAAATAAGAAAACAAAATATTACAAATATTCCCTCTGAAAAAAAGGATGAGTGTTGCTTGTGGACATAATAAAGAAGGAATTAATTCCTATTTCTTGAGGCACTTATTTGACTTTCCACGATGTACAATTTAATGATTTCCTTGCTAAAAAGTTAAGTGTGATGAATGAGTAATTAGGGAGAAAAAAAAGATGACAAGGAAATGTTGACGGGGAAATGAATGCAGAATACATGATCAAAGAAAAAAATTTTTGTAAACTATCCTGTAATGGATAACAAAATAAAATAAAATAAAATAATAATCCAACGTAAATTTAATAGAACCATACTATCTAGTCTTTTTTATTTGCTTTTTTTTCATTGCCCTCATTTAACATGAATCATTCCTACACATAAGTGGGCTATTCTTTGTAAGAAAAGAAGATGAGAGTTAGAAGTCACAGTAAAAGGGTTGGTGAGAGGGAGAGACAGAAAGACAGACAGAAACACACACACACACACACACACACACACACACACTGAATTTCACTCTCATCCACCACTGAGGTATAGAAAGGGAAAACACTTTTCTGTTATTTATTTTCTGTTATTTATTGTTTGATCTGAATTTCAATGAGTAATCTCTGACTCCTCTTTGCTTTGGCAATGCTGAATAAATATAATGGCTTTCAGATAATTGTTTTAGGCACTATTCAAGAAATATAAAACACAATGAATTTTTTCTTCACTCACTTTTCATTAAAAAGTAGTTTGCATTTTTCACATTTTCTTACATAACTAATTCCACTTTGCTGAAAATACCCCTCTTTAAACATTTCACCCTGTTCTACATTATTTTTCTCCAAATAAAATGTACACAATAATATAATTTTAGATAAATATGCCTATTATATCTGTCACATATTATAAAATATCTTTTCTACTTTGACACCAACAAATCTTTTGTCTTAATCTTATATTTTATTTCACACATAGAAACTGTGAACATTTTTAATGGTTTTTTTTTGGATGAAAATAAGATTTTTTTTAATTTAAAAGATACTTCTAGGGGTGGAGCCAAGATAGCAGAGTGCAGACACAACTCTCTGTGACCTCCTCTAACCTTCTTTCAAACCATTAAACTGGTTTACAAGTCAAAGAATCCACAAATATATGGAGTACAACACATTTATAGAAAAAGAAGCACTGGAAAACTTCAGAAGAGTTCTGTTTAAATTGAGCAGGGGGTTGTTCTGCCAAATCCAGACTGCAGAACACAGGGAGACTGCAATAGGGAGCTGGAACAGGGAGTTGGAGCACTGTGGCTTCCACACACCTGGAGGTCATCTGTGGGCCTCTTTGGCCAGTCTGTCCTGATGTAAGCAGGTGTTTTGGCAGATCTACCTTTTGTGAGGGATATATTGTGAACCACTGATCCCCAGAAGACCACCAGACATAGTTGCCATTACACAGTACCCTAAAGCAATCAATCAATCAGCAGAACTGCCCAGCACTGGAAATCAATTAATCAGCAGAACTGCCCCAGGGCAAATTAAAACAGCTGTCCCTCCTTTGCCTTGAACAGACCTCAAACCCTAAAAAAATGAATTAAAAAAAAAAGAAAGAACTCTCACTATAGATAGCTTTTATGGACAGAGAGAAGAGCAGACCTCAAATCCTGAGGTCCCTAAAGGTAAAGCAACTCCAGAAAAATCCCCAAAGAGAGACATAAGCTGGACCCCATGTCACAAGGCTTTCTTAGAAGATTGCATAAAGGATATTAAAAGAGCTATAGAAGAAACATGGGGAAACAAAATAAGATCATTGCAAAAAACATGGAAAAATGGAAAAAAGAATGCAATGAACAAAAAACATAATTGGCCATTTGTAAAAGGAGCTAAAAAGGTATTTGAAGAAAATAATATCTAAAAATTAGAACTGAAGAAATGGAAGTGAATGACTCAACAAGACTTCAACAATCAGTCAAATAAAAACAAAAAATGAAAAAAAAAAGAAACTATGAAATATCTCCTAGAAAAAAAAAACTTATCTGGAAAATGGTTTTAGGAGAGAAATTCTAAAGATTATAAAGCTTCCTGAAAGCCATGATGAAAGAACCTAGACATCATCTTACAGGAAATCATAAAAGAAAACTGCCCTGATATTTTCGAATCAGAAGGTAAAATAGCCATTGAAACAATTCACCAATTACCTCGGGAAAGAAACCCCAAAATTAAATCACCAAGGAATATCATGGCTCAATTTCAGAACTATTGTACCAAGGAAAAGATACTGCAATCAGCCAGAAAGAAACAAATACCGAGGAGCCACAATGAGGATCACCCAGGACCTAGCAGCTTTCAATTTAAAAGATCAAAAGAATATCAAATCTGATATTCTAAACAGCAAAGGAACTGGAATTACAGCCAAGAATAAGCTATCCAGTTTTAGAAACTGGAAACTGAATGGATACCCATCAATTGGAGAGTGGCTGAATAAATTATGTTATATGAATGTTTTGGAATATTATTGTTCTGTAAGAAAACACTGAAAAGATGATTTCAAAGAGGCCTGGAGAGACCTACATAAAATGATGCTAAGTGAAATGAACAGAACCAGGTGATCATTATATACTGCAACAAGACTATATGATGATCAATCCTGATTGACATGGTTCTCTTCATCATGAGGTGATTCAAATCAGTTTGTATTGTTTAGTGATGAAAAAAGCTTTATATGTCCAGAGAGAGACCTGTAGGATCTGAGTGTGGACCACAACTTAGCATTTAACGCTTTCTGTGGATGTTTTCTTGCATTTTGTTTTCCTTCTTAGGTTGTCTTTTTTTTTCCTCTTTCTAACTCTGATTTTTCTTGTGCTGCAAGATAACTGTATAACTATGTGTATTTATATATTGGATTTATCATATATTTTAACATATTTGATTAGACTACCTGCCATCTAGGGGAGGAGGTGGGGGGAAGGAGGGAAAAATTTGGGGAAAAAAAGTTTTGCAAAGGTCAATGTAGAAAAATTACTCATATGTTCTGTATATTAAAAAAGGTTTAATTTTTTAAAAAGTTAAATAAATAAATAAATAAATAGATTTTGCCTGAATAAATCATGCTGCCCCTCAAAAAATTTTCATAAAAAAGTAACAAAATATGTTTTTTTCCACTTTTAGTAATTTCAAACTCCTGCAATCCTTTGTTTGTGGGGAAAATATATCATCACTTCCGTTTCAATTCTACTTTTTGTAAAGTAACATTCACAATCCTAAATAAAAGTCCTAAACAGTCCTTTATAAAAGTGAATTTGGGATTTAACCTGAACTTTTGGCTGTATTACAAGAATTAAATTTATTGTAAGGTATAATCTCTTCTCATTGAGAAATTAGCACAATAGCTTACCTTTAATATATTCCTATCATCTTTTGCATACATAATATAAATCTATATTTGGCACTCACTCAAAAGAGTTTCACTCAGTACTTTTGAATTTCAAAAAGTTGGAGTGGAAAAAAGACTGAAATTTCTATTTCTATTCTAAATATTCCATGCCATATTGTAAGATTTTGGGGATACCAATACTTAGAGGCCTTTTATTTTTACATGTTATGTCTTTACTTGAGCTAGGGAAATATTTTCTTTCTGTTTTGTGATTATTCTAAAGAAGGTATAATAATGAAAGATTGGGACTTAAAGGTGACAAGGGGAAAATGCAGAATACAGATAAATTTATTGACAAAGCCAATAAATAAATAAACTGTAATTAGATATAAATTAACATAATTCTAAATACATGTGATAATTTATTTGAAAAGAATTATTTCTAAATATCAATGTTAGAATTATAATATATTAGTTTAAATATGTCCTAGTATGCATTTCACCTTGGTTCATAATGGATAATAAGAAGAAAATTTAATCATTTATCACTGTTTTCCTGTCCTGATTACATCACAACATTCTAATTCTATGAACTGTTTAAAAGTCACCTATTACATGTTTTCATTTCTTTTTAAAAAAATGTACAATTGACTGTCAAAATTTCTGTTCTCAAAGAATAAGGATGTTTTCATAGACATAGAAAATAACCCCAAGTTAAAGACAAATTCTCCTGTTATTCTTGAGCTTTTTCACAGTCTCAAAAGAAAGAGAACAAATGTACTCAGAACACTTTCAGGTTAGGAAGCATGTATGGACACACCAGGATTTACATTTCTTTCCCCCACAACAGTTTGCCTAGTATTTAAGTCATCTTCTCAGGACCATAGCCACATGCAGAGAATTGCATTTTCCGCTTTCCACCTACATTTTCATCCACACATAGCATGTGGCTTCCTATTCTTGTCTCCTCAAGTAGTATTATTTATATAGGCTGCTCCCCTCACAACTGAGGAATATATGGGAAAATAAAGAATTTATCTACATGAATATCAAGTATTACTCATCTCATAACAAAAAAGGATAAGTCATATACAGCTGGAAAAAGTCCAGATGTACACTGAAGCTATGGAAAAACTCTGTTAAAAACAAACAAACAAACAAAAAAAACTATAAATGAATCATAAAGTTCAATTATTTTTTTCCATTTTCTAAGATTGAATATCAAGAATAAAATGCAAAGCATTTATTATTACAGAAAAATATAGAACTCTTTTAAACATATAACTTCACAATTATTTTATATCAAGTAGGTTTAAAATAAATACAGCAGCTTAAGTCTCACCTCCACAATTTTAAGTCATTATAAGCAATTAATATTTATCAAAGCCATAAAAAAACATTTTATACTTGGCTAAATATAGCAATACTAAATAGGTCAACATCTTGAAGACAAAAAAAGCAGCATAACGTCCCTGCAACAAAAAAATGCAAAAATAAATTACATATTCTTTAAAAATAAAAGTTTTTCTCAATATCAATAAAAGAAAAAGTTTTGCATTTTGTAATCATAGTTCAAATGATGGTTTTAATACAAGACTTTAAAGAATATATTTGCTATTTGAAGAATTGAAAATATATTCACATTTGAGTCTTTTTGGATAAAATTATTATAACTGATAACATGTAAAAAATAAGCTAATTTTTAAAAATTCCATATCAATAGATGCTCAAGGTAAATGACAATTAAAAGAATATATATTTACATATATATATATACATATATATATATATATATATATATATATATAGAGAGAGAGAGAGAGAGAGAGAGGAAAGACTAAAATAAAAGCGGGAGAAGATTCATTGTTGGACTGCATTCATTTATGCCCATTGGAAACTCATTATAGAAATTAGACTTCTATCAGAACCCTAGAATGTAAAAATGTTTTCCCAGTTTATTGCTTCCCTTCTAATCTTGTCTGCATTAGTTTTGTTTGTACAAAAATTTTAACTTAATATAATCAGAATTATCTATTTTGTGATCAATAGGTTAAGAAATTGAAAATGATAGAAGTTGGGATTTGCCAAAGTCATTTAACTGGTAAATAACAGAGTCCAGACTTGAATTCAAGTCTTCTTCACCATTTATATAGATCAATTTTAAGTAAATATTTGAGTAGGGGTGAAAATTTGTTTTGCTTATCTGTTTGTCTAAAGGTGGAAATATTCTCAACACACTCTATTTGAGTATAATATTGTGTTGATTTTGCTGAGAATTGAAACACTATGAATCTTTCTCAGTAATGCCTCATTCAGAAGAAATTGATGTAATAACTCAGAAAAAAACTTCATTGAACAAACTTTCCATGGAGCCATAATGAGTGATGGGACATTATTCTTGGAAATTGTCAAAAATCTCTCCCCAAGTAGGCTAATCAACTGCAACCTAGAGATGGATGGAGTCCAGGTTATCTTCTAAATTTGAAAAGTCCATGAAAAGCCAATATTGTTGTTGTTGTTGTTCATCCTTCTTTTTTGAAGGGGACCAAGACATCACAGGATGATGTCTTGGTTTGCACATTAATTGGATTTAAATGAGGCAAAATTGCACAAATTCATCAGTCTCATTCTCTTTTCCTATCAAGAACACAATGTCGAGACATTATCAAGATAACAGATGATAGCCCAGAATACAGTGGATAATTTTGTCATCTTTGATGTCTGAGAAAATACTAAGCCTGCTTCAGCTTTTATTATGACTTTTGGAATGAATTGTTCTTATCTGCCCATTCTTCTGGGGTAAGTCTTCACATGCTTGGGGTAGACATCCTTCTAACACTGATGGGTTTAAGGTCTGTTAGTTATCTTCAACGTACTTTAGTCTGTCTGCTTAAATGGGTTACTGGAGTGTGACCACTGCATGATACAGATTCTTATTGTCAAGGAAATAACTGAAATGACCAATGAAGTGGTCAATTGTATTTTAAAGCACAAGAGCAGCAAGAGTGGCAAGATGCTAACAGAAAAGTGAGCACAATCAGTCAACCAACATTCCATTTATGAAGCAACTTCTAGTGCCAGGTTCTGTAGTAAGTGCTGGGAATATAAAAATAAAAGGCAAAAGATCTTCCTTACTTTCAAGAAGCTTCCAATCTGATGGGAGATAAGACATGCAAAAAATACATGGCAATCTTTATACAGGATACATAGGAAATAAAACTGAGGGAAGTTATTGAAATTAGGAGGGGTTGGGAAAGCTTCCTGTAGAAGATGGAATTTTAGTTGAGATTTAAAAGAAAGCCAGAGAGGACAATTGGAATGTAGAAAAGAGAGCATTACAGGTATGTGGGTCATCAGAGAGAATGCCTGGGACTGTTTAAGGATGAACCAAGACAGCATTATAAATGGATCAAAAACTACTTATGTACAGAATCCTCAAAAGTATCTGCAGATATATTTTAGGGGGTTCATGAACTTGGATAAGAAAGTAATTAAATATTTAGTTCAATGTAATTGGCTTCATTTCATATCCTTTGTATTCTAATTTATTCTACTAAATATCATGAAGTCTCTTCTAGGAAAAAGTCATAACCCTCACCAGACAGTTGTTGTTCAGCTATTTCAATTGTGTGCCAATCTCTGTGGCAAAAATATTGGAGTAGTTTGCCTTTTCCTTCTTCAGCTCATTGTATGGTTGTAGAACTGAGGCAAACAGGTTTATGTCACTTATCTGGGTGCAAATAACTAGTGTCCCAGACCAGATTTAAACTCATAAAGATATTATACCACTTATCCACTCATGACACCGGCAAAAGAAACAGAAAAACAAAAACAACAAACAAAACACATGAAGAGCCTCTCCTTTATAATGAGCAATCTTAGAACTATTATGGTAGAGTATTTCCTCTCATTTCAACTCAGGATGTACATTTGGTTTTAAAAATTTTAACTTTAAAATATAGATTAGAAAGATAGAAGACAGAAATAGCTCACAAAGATCCAAATTATTTCAGCAGCATTTCAAAGAGATATAGATATTAGATACACATATGGAAATTAAAAGATTTCTCTACACAAAGCACACCAGGAGACAGTACTGAAAATAATAAATGGTAATCCTTATATTTGAAGCATACTAACTGGGATGGAATATCAATGAGAGATAATTGCTAGATGTTTTCATACTCCAACTCAGCAAAACAAAACTGTCAAATTAATGTTAAAAATGATGAAAATGTCAATATATGCATATTTGAGGGGAGGGCTAGAGTTGGCAGCATGACAGAGAAGGGGGAAAAATAGAATAGAGAAAGGAGACTACAATTAAATCTTCCTGATATGAATATAAAATATAAAAAAGATATAAAGGACTCTAAGAAATGTTCATTTCTCCATTGATAATACAAAGGTACTCTATAAAATGACCCATGAATAATTTATTAAGCAAGAACATCAACTTGAAACTTTAAAATTTATTTTTTCAGTTTTCATTTGGCTTCCTTTTAAATATTTGGTCATCAAAACAATGTTAGACTTTGACCAGAGATTGTCATATACTGTTTATTTATTTTTTTATTAAAGTTTTTTATTTGCAAAACATTGTTTGGGTAATTTTTCAAAATTGACCCTGACAAAGCTTTGCATTAAAAATTATTCCCCCCTAGTCCCCATGCCTACCCTAGATGGCGGGAAGTCTATTGCATGTTAATTATGGTAAAATACTTGACAATTCGAATATGTGTATACAAATTTTATAGTTATCTTGCTATGCAAAAAAGTCGGATCTACAAGAAAAAAAATCTGAGAAAGGAAATATAATGCAAGCAAACATCAATAAAGAGCATGAAAATGTCATGTTGTGGTCCATATTTCATATCTCTCTCTCTGGGTGTATATGGCTTTCAAGACTGAACAATTGGAACTGGTTTGATACATTTCATTGTTGAAGAGAACTATGTCCATCAGAATTGATCATCATATAGTACTGTTGTTGCCGTGTATAATGATCTCCTGGATCTGCTTATTTCACTCAGCATCAGTTCATGGAAGTCTCTCCAGGCCTCTCTGAAATCATCCTGCTGGTTATTTTTTAAGAACAATAATATTCCACAACATTCATATACCAGAATTTATTCAGCCATTCTCCAATTGATGGGCATCCATTCAGTTTCCAGTTTCTAGCCACTACAAAAAGGGCTGCCACAAACATTCTTGCACACGTGTGTCCCTTTCCTTCTTTTAAGGCATCTTTGGGATATAAGCCCAATAGAAAAACTGCTGGGTCAAAGGGTATTGACAGTTTGATAACTTTTTGAGCATTGCTCCAAATTGCCCTCCAGAATGGTTGGATCTATTTACAATTCCACTAACAATGTATCAGTGTCCCAGTTTTCCCACATCCCCTTCAACCTTCATTATCTTTTCCTGTCATTTTAGCCAGTCTGACAGGTGTGTAGTTGTACCTCAGGGTTGTCTTAATATGAATTTCTCTGATCAATAGTGATTTAGAGCATTGTTTCACATGACTAGAAATAGTTTTAATTTCATCATCTGAAAATTGTCTGTTCATAACCTTTGAACATTTATCAATTGGAGAGTGGCTTGAATTCTTACAAACATGAGACAGTTCTCTGTATATTTTAGAAATGAGGCCTTTATCAGAACCCTTAAATGTAAAATTGCTTTACCAATTTATTGCTTCCCTCCTAATCTTGTCTGCATTTGTTTTGTTTCTACAAAAACTTTTTTAGCTTAATATAGTCAAAATTATCTAGCTGGTGTTCAATTAAGAGTTCCAGTTCTTCTTTGGTCATAAATTTATTCCTTCTCCACAGGTCTGAGAGGTAATTTGCCCTATGCTCCTCTAATTTCTTTATAATATCACTCTTTATATCTAAATCATGAACCCATTTAGATCTTATCTTGGTATGTTGTGTTAGGTGTGGGTCAAGCCCTAATTTTTTTTTCCATACTAGTTTCCAATTTTCCCAGCAGATTACTATAATCATTTCCTAATTTGTCCTGTAATCTTATTACATGCCACTAATTTACTACTCTATTTCTTAGTCAGTACCAAATGGCTTTGATGACTGCTGCTTTATAATATAGTTTTACATCTGGTACAGCAAGGCCACCTTCATCAGCCTTTTTTTCCCATTAATTCCCTTGTGATTATTGACCTTTTGTTCTTTTAAATGTACTTTGCTACTATTTTTTCTAGATCTGTAAAATAATTTCTTGGGAATTTGGTATGGCACTAAATAAGCACATTAGTTTGGGTAGCATTATCATTTTTATTATATTCATTCAGCCTACCCATGAGCACTTAATATTTTTCCAATTGATTAGGTCGGACGTTATTTGTGTGGAAAGTGTTTTGTAGTTTAGTTCGTATAGTTCTTGACTTTTCCTTGGCAGATAGATTCCCAAATATTTTACACTATCGAATTATTTTGAGTGGAATTTCTTTTTGTATCTCTTGCTGCTGAACTTTGTTGGTAATATATAAAAAGGATGCTGATTTATGTGGATTTATTTTGTATCCTGCAACTTTGCTAAAGCTGTGAATTGTTTCTAGCAGTTTTTTTTTTAGTTGAGTCTCTACGGTTCTCTAAATATACTATCATATCATCTGCAAAGAGTAATAATTTGGTTTCCTCATTACCTATTCTAATTCCTTTAATCTCTTTTTCTTCTCTTATTGCCAAAACTAACATTTCTAATACAATACTATATATTCAAGCCTGATCTTATTGGGAATGGTTCTAGTTTGCCCTCATTACATATGATGCTTGTTGATGGTTTTAAGTAGATGCTACTAATCATTTTAAAGAAAAGCCCATTTATTCCTATACTCTCTAGTGCTTTTAATAGGAATGGGTGTTGGATTTCATCAAATGGTTTTTTCTGCATCTATTGAGATAATCATATGGCTTTTGTTAGTTTAGTTATTAAGATAATTGATTATGCTGATAGTTTTCCTAATATTGAACCAGCCCTGCATTCCTGGTATAAATCCTACTTGGTCAAAATGTATTATCTTTGGGATGGCTTTCTGTAATCTTATTGCTAATATATTATTTAAAATTTTGCATGAATATTCATTAGGGACATTGATCTATAGTTTTTTTTCTCAGTTTTCACCCTACCTGGTTTAGCTATCAGTACCTTATCTGTATCATAGAAGGGACACCTTCTTTCCCTATTTTTTCAAATAGTTTATATAGTATTGGAATTAATTGTGCTTTGAATGTTTGGTAGAATTCACATGTAAATCCATCTGGCCCTGGATATTTTTTCTTAGGGAGTTGATTAATACTTTGTTCTGTTTCTTTTTCTAAAATGGGGCTATTTAAATAATTTATTTCCTCTTCTGTTAACCTGGGAAATTGATATTTTTGTAGATATTCCTCCATTTCATTTAGATTATCAAATTTATTGATATATAGTTGGGCAAAATAACTCCTAATTACTGCTCTAATTTCCTCTTCATTGGTGGAAAGTTCTTCCTTATCATTTTTGAGACTAACAATTTGATTTTCCTCTTTCCTTGTTCTAATCAAATTAACTAAAGGCTTATCTATTTTGTTGGTTTTTTCATAAAACCAACTCAGCTTTATTTATTAATTCAACAGTGTTCTTATTTTTAATTTTATTAATCTCACCTTTTATTTTCAGAATTTCCAATTTTGTATTTAATTGAGGGTTTTTAATTTGCTCCTTTTCTAGCTTTTTTAATTGTAAGCCCAATTCATTGATCTTCTATTTCTATTTATGCAAGTAAGCATCTAGAGATATGACAAATGACTGTCCAGAGAGAAATTAGGCTGAACCAGAATGAAATGAAGTGATGAATAATCTTTCTAATGGTGTATACTCTTAAAATAGGGGAAATAGACTAGGAACTGGAGAACACAATGATAAAATGAGACTAGAAATGCCTTTTTATTACCTGAGTTCTTCCTTCCTTTTAATAAGTTTTTTTAGTTTATATGTTATTCCATTTTAAAAGTCAAAGTTAAGGTTTAACTAAGGTGCATTAATCACTCCTGTATATGATCAAATGTTGCTTTGGAGACAAAAAGAAAGCACAGAAAAAGGAGAATTCTTAATTTGTCAAAGAATCAACTTCAACTTGGCTTAGAGGAAAATTAAAGGATAAGGAGTTTTCTTCTGGGAGAAACTGGACACTTGTTTTGGCAAAACTCTATTTAGTTTGGAAAGCCCTGAGGTAAGATGGTAGAATAAAGAAGAAATGAATTCTGCTCTCCAAAATTTCCCTACAAACAATTCTAAAATAACTTCTCAAATCCCAAATTAAAAGAGCAGAACTAACAAACAGTCCAATAAATTTTTTTACAACACAAGCAAATTAGGAGGTTTGCAGGAAGGGTCTGCCTAAAGCGGGAGTTGTTTGAACATGTACAACAACACAGACAGTACAACAAAAGCCTCACCAGGATACCAGCAGGGTTCCTTGCATTAACAAGAGCAGCAGCTTCCATAACTCTGAGTCTGTGAATATTAGGTATGTGAGTGTGAGTGTGTGTGTGTGTGTGTGTGTGTGTGTGTGTGTTTGTGTGCATGCATGCATGAAACAAATTATCAAAAGAAGATTCTGGGGGACCTTATTGGCACTGGTTTTAGACAGGTTAGCCCTTATTATATTGCCCATGTATGGTTCCTAGCCGTAGTCTAAGAGTGAAAAGGAGTAATGGAACTTATAGTTCTAGGGGTCCGAAGAGCCCTGGTTGTAATTACATAATAGGAAGGAGTGCTTGTGGTCACTCACTAAGGAGCAAGGACTTTCTTCTCAATTGCAAGACAGATTTCAGTATACAGGAAGCGCGGACAAAACTACACAGATTAAAATAAAAGGATAGAACAGAATCTATTATACTTTATCTTAGGAATGGGGAGAGCAGGTAATAATCAAGATCTCAGTAAAAGCCAAAGCAAAATTGGAACTATTTAAGAGATGAACAAATAAACTACATGGAGAATAAAGTAATAATATAATTAAACACAAATGTACCAAATGGCATCTGACTCATTCTTGAAAAAGAGTGAAATGAGTTTCAAGAAAAGATAAACTGTAAAATCATATTGAGGGGGACCTTAACCTTTTCCTCTCAGAAGTATATTAATCTAACCATGAAATAAATAAGAAAGAAGTTAAGAAAATAATTTTTGAGATGTTTAATATGATAGACTCATGGAAAAAAGGAAATTACGATAGAAAGGAATATAGCCTTTTCTTAGTTATACATAGGACATTCACAAACCTGGCCATGTATTAAAGAAAGGAAAACAACAACAAAACCTCTTATTCATATGTAGAATAAAAGAATATGTAAATGCATTTTCAGCCCAAAATGCAATAAAGCACATTGCTTTCTAGATATTGTTCAATTATTCAATCATGTCCAACTCTTTGTGACACACTTAGGGAATTTTCTTGGCAAAGACACTGGATAACTTTATTTCCTTCCCCTATACAGTAAGGTAAACACAGATTAAGTGATGTGTTGCATGGACACAGCTAATGAATGTCTGAGACTGGATTTGACCACAAGTTTTCTTGACTAATTCAGAGCTTTATTTACTGAGCTATATAGCTGTCTATGACTTAGTAAAAAATTTCAAAGGGTATTACAAAGCAGTAATCACTAAAACAACCTTGTACTAGCTAAGATAATGGTAAGTGGACTATATTAGGTACACCAAATACAGTAGTAAAATGATGATGATAATCTAAAGGTTGACAAACCCAAAGATCCAAGACTTGAAGACAAGAACTCACTATTTGACAAAAAAAGCTGGGAAAACTGAAAAGCAGTTTAGCAGAAACCTTGTATAGAACAATATCTCATATTATTTGCAAAGACTAGCTGAACAAGATGCTGCACCAAAATACTATGTCATTTCTAAATTTTCTTTGTTTATTTTTCTGATATTGAAATAATAAATTGAATTTAAGTGACTTGACTTAACCATCATTTTAGTATTAAACTCAAATCTATCTAGCATTTATCAAGTATTTATTCTATTCAATTCCCTATTCTGAGAATTGAGGAAAATAATAAGATTACTGAAACTTAATGCTGGTCCTTAAAGCAGCTCATGGATTGATACAATAGATAACAAAATTAAAAAAAAATAATTACATGGGTCAATTATGCTTTATATGACTTCACATATAAAGTTAAGATAAAATTGCTTACCTTATCAAGGAGGTAAGAAGAATAGGAGGAAGAAGAGATATTTTGGAATTTATAATGTTAAATGATTTTTATTTTTAATATATAATTGGGAAATAGTTAATAAAAAAAATCTTAAAATTAAAAAAATAATTTAATGAAGCAAAGTAAGTTTTATGGGAATTCTAGGAAGACAAAATTATCTTTTTTTTTCTTTTTTACTATTTTTGTAGTAACAGAATAAAATAAATTCATTTACTTTAATATACATTTAATATACATTGCTTTATGAATCATGTGGGGAAAGAAAAGTCAGAGCAAAAGGAAAAAACTGTGAGAGAGATTAAAAGAAAAACAGAAAATGAAGCAAGCATAGCAGACTCCTTAGATCTCTTTCTGGATGCAGATGGCATTTTCTGTTCAAATTCTATTGGGATTTCTTTGGAACATTGAACCACTGAAAAGGACCAATCCTTTAAGAGCGGATCATTGTACCATTCTAGCTGTTATTGTATACATTGTATTCCTGGTTCTGCTATTTTTGTTCACCTTTAGTTCATGCAATCATTCCAGGCCTTTCTAAAATCAGCTTTTCATCATTTTTATAGAACAATAATATTCCATTACATTTATATACCACAATTTGTTCAGCAATTTCCCAATTGGATGGACATCTACTCATTTTTCAATTCTTTCGTAATACAAGAGTTGCAAGAAATATTTTTGTACATGTGGATCCATTTCCCTCCTTTATGATTTCCTTGGGAAACAGATCCAGTAATGGCACTACTGGGTCAAAAGACATGCACAGTTTGATAGCCTTTTGGACATAGTTCTAAATTGTTCTCCAGAATGCTTAAATGTCCCAGTTCTCCCACATTCTCTCCAGCATTTAACACTATCTTTTCCTGTTATCTTAGCAATCTTAGAGATGTGAGGTGGTACCTTAGTGTTGTTTCAACTTTCATTTTTCTAATCAATAGTGATTTAGAGCATTTTTCATATATGTACAGATGGCTTTAATTTCCTCATCCAAAAATTGTTTACTCAAATCTTTTGACCACTTATTAATTGGGGAATGACTTCTACTCTTGTAAATTTGACACAATTCTTTATATATTTAATAAATGAGACCTTTACAGAAACACTGGCTGTGAAATTTTCCCTAGCTTTCTACATCCCTTTTAAACTTGTTTCTGTTGGTTTTGCTTGTGTATTAATTTTTTTAACTTAACGAAATCAAAGTTGTCCATTTTTCCTTTCATAATGTTCTCTAGTTTTTCTTTAGCCATATATTCCTTCATTCTCCAAAGATCTGCTAGGTAAATTATCCCTTGTTCTCCTAATTTGTTTATGGTATCATCCTTTATACCAAAATCATGTACCAGGGCTTTTATGGAGACCCATGAAAAAATAGATACTTCATAGCAGGAAAGATAGTCACTATGAATTTCTCCCTTACATTTAGCAAGAAAGTTATGATATCATTATATAGAAAGTCCTGATGAGCAAATTGGCTCTACCAATGCTGATCACCAGTTTTTTCTGGATCAGGGGCACTACAAAGTTAAGTGAAGTTGTGTTGGACCATTTAGAGACAAGATTTTAAGCCAGATCTCTCTCATGCTGATCCCAATTGTTTGTCTGCTAATACAGAATGCCTCTCAGGGATATTGCAGGCCCCAAACAAAATAAAACAATATAAACAAAAACATTTTGCTAGCTAGCTAGGTATCTATCAATAAACATGCACACATGTGTGCACACACATAAATACTCATTTGTATATATGAATATATATATACATATATATATTTGCATGTGTCTAAAACAAAATAAAAAACACAAAAGCAATATGTTATAAATTTAAAAATATAACATTATATCTGTGTGTTTTTGCATGGGCACATGTGCTTGTTTTGTATTATTACTGACTCAGCTAGTTGGGGACCCAGGATAATTAGCTTAACTTTATAGTGCCTAAGGTAATAATCTAAGATTTCAAGTTTCAAAACAATTGCTCATCTGCATTGGTAAATAGAAGTTTTCTTATCAGGTGATCCATACATCAATAAAACCATGACTTCATACTAAAATGGAAAAGAGGAATTGAATTAACAATTCTAACTGCTATGAAATATTTAATAACCATGATAATAATGTCTCCTTTTCATTCAGTGAATAGTATATGCAATTCATCTTAAAATACATTAAGGTAAATTCAACTGGGGTTAACTTTCATTTTGGTTACATATCCTAATGAATACATATAATAAATATTGTAGACATAGTAGCTAGATTTCAGGTAGGAAATTGCAAAATCTCTCATGGAGAAGTTAGGGATAAAAAATGGACTATCTATAGACACAGATGGTTCCTTGTACATAATATGGATTTAATAACTTTAATAAATGACTGGATAAGATTGAAATACCACCTAGATAATGATTGGAATCAAAGTAGCTTCATTAGTGGATTAATGTCGACCAGGAAAGTGTACTGATACCAATAACTTTGCTGTATCTTACATTTTCAGCAGTGATTTGGACTTGAAGGTAAGTATCTTAAATTTGTAAATAATAGCTTTGGGAAGAAAGAATAGAGAATAAATGTTATATGACAAAATCAAGCTGTTGAAATATAATTATGGTAATATAATGTGCTGAATATAATAAAATCAAATTTAAGAAAAAGGTGAGTACGTGTCCTGGACATATATGGATATGGAAGGGTTAAGAGTGAAAAAAGGAGGCTGCCATTTTTTTTTCTCAGAAACAACAAATGAAGAATAAAGAGAAAGGACATAAGGAAAATAGGATATGCTTACATTGAATACATGCATATGTGTGATTGGGAAGAAGAGAGGATAGATATACAAAAGTTCCTCTCAAAGTTCTCAAATTAAGGAAGGGGTTCAGGGCTACCATCTCCTCATTTGCTGCTAGGTTCCTAAGGTCCATGTGCTGGATATTTTTGTCATCCCTTATCATATCCTTTTTAGAAGGTTTCTTCCCCATTAGACTTTTAAATTCCTCAAGGCCAGGGACTATATTTTGCCTTTCTTTGTATTCCCAATAATTGTACTGTGCCTGTTACATAAAAGGTATTTAATAGATGTCTGTTGACTGCTGGACAATGGTGGTAAAATAATCCTCCCAAACTTAGAAAGAAAAGGAAACTAAACTTGTTCCATGCTCCTCAATATTTTGGTTAATAAAAATAGTAATAACAGTAGTAGTTATTATGGCAATGAAAGTGGTAATTGAAGGAGGATGAAGAATACAGGAGGAGGCAGGAAGGTCAGTGATGGGTGTGGTAGTGATGTTGGTAGTGGTAGTGGTACTAGTGGTGGTGGTAATGGTAAACAGCGTGACTTCATCAACAGTGAATGATTGAGAGCCACCAGAGGTCTTTGGTATATAAATGATATTTAGGACTTATTAGAAGTGCTTAGTATTGTTGCTTTTAATATTAAACTGAGTCTTAGCTGCCTTTTTACTGAACCAAAAGTTCTTTGCAAAAAAAAAAGCCAAAATTGCTTTCTCTAAGATTCATTTAAACTTTATTTTTGATGGAGTTAAATGCTGCCTTCTTGGAGACAGATGAACTCTCCTGCTGGTAAAGCCTGTGGAGTTTGCATTTTTTTTTGTTTAGCAGCTTCTGAATATACATGTCATTTTCATCAATACAATCCTGACGTTTGTAAGTGTTCCAGCCCAGATGAACAAATTTGGTGCTGTATATCGAGTCTCTTAAAGCTGCCTACATCTTTTCTCCTCTATTCTTCCTGTGTGCTGACTCAGCTTTCCCTCCAGGTCAGCAATAAACTATTCATGCAGGGAGAAATGCTTTAATCTGTTAGTATTGAGTCTCCTGACAGTCATTTGGAAGGCTCCAAAAAGAAAGTGTGGGAGAGAAATGGTATTAGGCTGCATACCAGTGGAAGGTCTATGGAGTCATTGTGCTGACTTCATTGTTGTAAGCTAGGGAAACTGGGAAGTCTACCAATGTCATGCTCGAAAATTGAATTGCTTCCATTTTAATTGTCTGAGGAAGATTCTGAAGATTACTTGGCAAGATAATATACAGGACATAATGTCTTATCTTAAACTCAACTATAAAGCACTGAAACTCTACTGCAGAGAGAGGAACTATGGTGGGCTGGCTACACAGCCCAAATATGAATTTATGATTAATTTATGGTGAACTTACACAAGGCAAGCACTCAAATGGATGTCAGAAGATGAAGTACAAGGATACTCTCAACATTTCTCAGAAGAACTTTATTATCAACTGAGAGATGTAGAAGATGCTGGCACAGGACAACACGACATGATATATCAGCATCAGAGAAAGGACTATGCATTATAAGCAAAGCAGAATTGCACAAAGAAAATTGGAGATATATATGTCTAGTGATCTCTCCACTCCAAATGTTCATATGGACTATTTGTGCCTGAGCTGTGATAGAAATTTCCAAATTCTCTTTGATTTGATTCAGATACAGTTATTCTTAGTTATATACCTACCATATATTAACTCCAATATAGAGATATTATTTTTGGTCCTCTTCAGGTTTGAAGAATAAACAACAGTTGTAGCAACGTAATTTTCCAAGTATATGAGAGGAGAGAGCCATTTTAACAAAAGTTTCTGTAAGAAAATAAAAGACTTAATGATTTGTTTCCCAGCATCCATATATAATCAATTGTTTAAGAATCTACCACTCCTAAACTTAAGTTGAGAGGTGGCAGATTCTTATACATTTGATTATATATACATATATAGGTATATATAAGAAATTATAATGTCAACAAGGGAAGTGGTTCTATTATATTATGTAATCTATTTATTACATATCTGGAGGATTGTGTTCAGTAATGAATATGATTTTAATACAGATGGGAGTAAACTAGGAAGAAAATAGTTAAGAGATGAGAAATCATGTCATGGGAAGATCAGAAAAGGAATGAAATTTATCTTAAAAAACAAAGCAAACATTTTTATTGGAAGTTTTCAAGGAGAGGACTATTTTATAGACAATTGCTACATCGAGTAGGATATTCAACTAAAGAGTTCTAGGATTCCTTTCAGCTCTGGTATTTCTAACAAAACCATTTCTGTACCTGATGTTCAGATGGAATATACTCTTTTCCTTTCCACAAAGAGGCTCATCTGCTCTGAACTTATAGATATAGTGACTTTGTTTAGTTCTAGAGAGCCTGGTTTCTCTAGAAGGGCAATGTTCCTTTCCCTACACTCATTAGTCAATTATTTCCACACCCTGCTGCCCTAGGGGAAGATGAATGCAAGATTTATGTTTGCTTCATGTTTAGGAACTCCCTAAAGAGCAGATGGACTTCAAAAGTGTCCAATGTCTAATAAGAAAGAATGGGTCACATACCTAACACCATTTGCCAAGATAAGGTCAAAATGGATTCATGATCTAGGCATAAAGAATGATATTATAAACAAATTAGAACAATGTAGGATGGTTTACCTCTCAGACCTGTGGAGGGGGAAGGAATTTGTGACCAAGGAAGAACTAGAGGTCATCATTAATCACAAAATAGATAAGTTTGACTATATCAAGTTAAAAAGGTTTTGTACAAACAAAATGAATGCAGACAAGATTAGAAGGGTAGCAGTAAACTGGGAAAATATTTTTACATCCAAAGGTTCTGATAAAGGCCTCATTTCTAAAATATATTGAGAATTGACTCAAATATATAAGAATTCAAGCCATTCTCCAATGGATAAATGGTCAAAAGATATGAACAGACAATTTTCAGACGAAGAAATTGAAACTATTTCTGGCCACATGAAAAGGTGCTCCAAGTCACTATTGATCAGAGAAATGCAAATTAAGACAACTCTGAGATACCACTACACACCTGTCAGATTGGCTAAAATGACAGGAAAAGATAACGATGAATGTTGGAGGGGATGTGGGAGGGCTGGGACACTGATACATTGTTGGTAGAACTGTGAACGGATCCAACCATTCTGGAGAGCAATTTGGAACTATGCTCAAAAAGTTATCAAACTGTGCATACCATTTGACCCAGCAGTATTTCTAATGGGCCTATATCCCAAGGAGATTTTAAAGGAGGGAAAGGGACCCATATGTGCAAAAATGTTTGGGGCAGCCTTTTTGTAGTGGCAAGAAACTGGAAATTGAAGGGATGCCCATCAATTGGAGAATGGCTAAATAAATTATGGTATATGAATGTTATGGAATATTATTGTAATGTAAGAAACGACCAACAGGAGGATTTCAGAGAGGCCTGGAGAGACTTGCATGAACTGATGCTGAATGAAATCAGCAAAACCAGGAGAACATTATACACAACAACAAGACTATATGATGATCAATTTTGATGGACATGGTTCTCCTCAACAATGATGTGATTCAAACCAGTTGTTCAGCGATGAAGATAGTCATGTACATCCAGAGAGAGGCCTGTGGGAACTGAGAGTGAACCACAACACAGCATTTTAACACTTTCTATGAATATTTCCATGCATTTTGTTTTCCTTCTTAGGTTGTTTTTTCTTCTTCTCTTTCTAGATCTGATGTTTCTTGTGCAGTAAGATAACTGTATAGATATGTATACATGTATTGTATTTGTCATATAATTTATCCTATTTAGCATGTATTGGATTACCTGTCATCTAGTGGTGGGGGGTGGGGGGAAGGAGGGGAAAAGCTTGGGAAAAAAAGTTTTTGCAAAGGTCAATGTAGAAAAATCACTCATATGTTTTGTAAATAAACAAACTTTATAAAAAAAAGAAAGAATGGGTCAGCTATCTATTTTACATACACACACACACATACACACACACGTACATACACATGCACAAACACATACACACACAAAAAAATTCTTAATACAAAAGGATCTCAAAGCCATAAATTGATAAAAATTAGGGTATAGTAACAATTGCTCCTATATACCCATATAAGGTAGCAACATAAAACAATTAAAACATAAAGAATTTGGGGAAATGCTAAATTGATAATTGGTCCTCTTGGCACAGCCTTATCTAAATGATTTCTTCCAGTTGCCTACCTTCTTCTACACCTAGAGAGAATATTTTTTCCTTCT
>JAJPUD010014986.1:0-39064 GCA_023553655.1 Myrmecobius fasciatus
CAAATGATCCTCCTTGGCTGCTGGCTTTGCTGGGCAAATACTTCTCTTTGGGACCTTTGCCTTTGGAAGCAATTTCTTATGTTCCTTCATAAGGAGACCACTTTCCATTTAATTCAGCAATGAGCCCTCCGTAAGCACCGATTTAAAAGACCTGAGGCTGGGATCCCAAAGATGTTCTTTTTCAGAGTCTTTTTCCTGGGGACCCTACTTTCCACTGGGAAATTCTACAGTGAACTCTCCCTTCAAGGCCTCAGGCAAGTGTTACCTTCTCCATGATCAGTACCACCTTCCATGAGTTCCCTCGATTTTCTGAATTGTGTCTCCTTCCCCTGAGCCCCAGACTTAGCCTCTCCACCACATTCTGTCGGAGCTCCTCTGTGTGTTTAGCACAAGCTGTTCTGTAGTCAAATGTCACGTTTGATATGAATAATCAGTCATTTAAGAAACATTTATTAAGGACCTTCTAAAACTCCTATGTTAGACACCAGGGGAGCTATAAGATTAAATAAGAAATGGTCCTTGTTTTCACAAAATTTGCCATCTAGGAGACATGCTTACACAATAGGACTCCAGGGCTCTGATCTATGGGGACATTGCTTCTAATGGTGCAAATGACATCACAGCTGTGTCTTCCTCTGAATTTCCTTTAGAAGGCCACCCCATGTACTGGGGCCATTTCCCAAGTTTTCTGACATCAGGGACGACTTGTCTTTTCCTCTACCTTCACATGTGATCTGTATTTTTTCAAGTCAAATATTTTTCTGGTAACAGTCTCCACACCATTTCTGCCGTGCAATCACACATCCATTTCTTGTGCAATGTCACACCCATCTTCCGACTCTCTCCCTCACTCTTTGGGTGATCCTACTAAATTTCTGTTCTTGGGAGATGGGGCTACTCCATGAGTCAAGTCATACAACATCCCCAAAAGAGTAATGCCAAAAAGCTAGGTCTTTGTTTCCATCGGGGTTAAAGAATTTTGCAATTTTCTAAAATCGTTCTATCCACTTTTTCCTTCCTAATTTTGTGCCCAGATCATTGTGCGTTTTCTGGGTCTGTTCCAGACATATGTACTACTGGCTGTCCATCCAACTGTCTATTCAAATCGGAACCAACAGGCACTCTTCAACCATTTGTTTTGCCCTGCCTGGAGGATTAGACCAAATCCCTTTGAGTAATTAAACACCAAATTTAGGAAACTCATCAGGTTCTGGGGCTTGATGCAACTAGATGATACCACCTAAAAACAGGAGCAAGGCAATGAGGAAACAAAACTATCGCTCTTTGCAGATGACATGATGGCATACTTAGAGAATCCTAGAAAATCAATTTAAAAACCACTTGAAACAATGAACAACTTTAGCAAAGTTGCAGGATATAAAAATCCAAAGAAATAATCAGCATTTTTACATATAACGAACAAAGTCCAGCAGCAAAAGATAGAGAAATTCCAAATAAAATAACTGTAGACAGGGACAGTTAGGTGGCATAGTAGATAGAGCATCAGCTCTGAACTCAGGAGGACCTGAATTCAAATTTGACCTCAGACACTTAACACTTCCTCACTGTGTGACCCTGGGCAAGTCACTTAACCCCAATTGTCTCAGGGGAAAAAAGCAAAAAAAAAAAAAACCAAACCAAACCAAAACAAAGCACAACAATAAAATAACTATAAACAATCTAAGATACTTGGGAGTCTATCTGTCGAGACAAACAGGAATTAGATGAACATAAATACAAGACACTTCACACAAATAAAGTCAGATCTAAATAATTGGAAAAAGATCAGTTGCTCATGCCAAGCTAATATACTAAAAGTGACAATTTTATTTAGATTAATTTACTTATTTGTGCCACACCAGTTAAACTACCAAAATTATTTCATATTTCAAAAAAAAATTAATCTGGAAGGATAAAAGGTCAATAATATTAAGTAGATTAATGAAAAAAATGCTAAGGAAGGTGGCCCAGATGTACTAGATCTAAAACTATATTATTACATGGCAATCAACAAGACTATTTGTTATTGACTAAGAAATACAGTGATATATCAGTGTTTAATTATACAAAACCCAAATATTACAGCTTCTGAAATAAGAACTCATTATTTGCAAAAAAAAAAATCTGTGGGAAAACTGGAAAAAAAGTGTAACAAAAACTAGGTTTTAGATCAACATCCTACATTCTGTCAAGATAATGTCAAAATGGTTACATGATTTAGACATAAAAGGTGACACCATAAAGCAAATTAGGAGTGCTAGGAATTGTTTACCTATCAGATCTATGGAGAAAGGAAGAAAACCAAACAAGAGATAGAGAACAGTATGAAATGAAAAATGGATAATTTTGATTATATTAAATTAAAAAGTTTTTGCACAAACAAAACCAAAGCAGCCAAGATTAGAAGGGAAGCAGAAAGATGGGAAACAATTTTTACAGCTAGTGTTTCTGATAAAGGTCTCATTTCTAATATATATAGAGAACTAAGTTAAATTTAAAAAGAACTATGTCATTATCTTGATAAATAGTTAAAGGATAAAGTAAATAGACAAAGGCAGTTTTTTCAGATGAAATTAAAGCCATATATAGTCAAATGGAAAAAAATGCTTTAAATCACTATTGATTAGAGGAATGCAAATTAAAACAACTCTGAGGTATCACCTCACACCTATCAAATTGGCCAATATGGCAAAAAAAGAAAATGATAAATGTTGGAGAGAAGTGGGAAAACTGGAATTCTAATGCATTCCTGGTAAAGTTGTGAATTGATCCAACCATTCTGGAGTGCAATTTGGAACTTTGCCCAAAGAGCTATAAAACTGTGCACACCCTTTGATCCAGCAGTTTCTCCACTGGCCTTGTACCCCAAAGAGTTCATAAAAAGGGAAAAACCCCCCAAGTGCAAAACTGTTTGTAGCAACCCTTTTTCTAGTGGCAAGGAACTGGAAACTGAATGGATGCCCATCAGTTGGAGAATGGCCGAATAAGTTATGGTATATGAATGTTATGGAATATTATTGTTCTATAAGAAATGATCAACAGGATGATTTTAGGAAAGCCTGGAGAGACTTACAGGAACTAATGCTGAGTGAGATGAGCAGACCCAAGAGAACATTGTACACGGCAAGAACAAGATTGTACGATGATCACTTCTGATGGACGTGATTCTTTTCAACATTGAGGTGATTCAGGCTTGTTCCAGTGATCTTGTGAGGGAGAGAGTCAACAAACAATAACAAGGTGTTGATCACACGTCAAGATGCACCATATCATAGAGAACAGGGAGCTGTTTTGGAGTCATAAAGACCTGGGTTCAAGCCTTTGTCTTTACACAGGCTGTGTAAGGACACTTACACATCAACACTCAGTGCACCAAGCAACATTCACCTGCCTTCTCAGAAGGAGCCTTCTCATTGGGATTATCAGATATTGATGAAATCTTATACTGTGGTCTAGTGGATTAAAAGGGGTCAAACTGAGTGCCCTGAGAGGTCTGAGGGTGAGTCCTTCCTTACCAGCAGGTAAGTGCTCAGTAAATGCTCTTTCTCTCCTTCTGTCATCTATCTTTTTATACTCTATCCATTCCACCTATCTAACCATCCATTCTATCTATCTATCTATCTATTCCATTCCATTCATCCATTCCACCTATCTATCTTTTCTCTTCCTCCCTCTCTTTCTTCATCTTCCTTTTCCTCTTCCTCCTCTTCTTCCTCCTTTTTCTTCTCTTCTTTTTTCTTTTTCTCCTCCTCTTTGTCCTTCCCATTTTCTCAGAGATCAGCAAGATTTCTTCCTGCTCAAGATTCTTTCTCCTGACTAGACTTATAGTCATAATACCTGAAATTTTCAGGCTGAGTGTTCTAAAATTGGCAAAACACTAAACCGACTGTCTCCTCATGGTCTAATAACAGCCTTATAAAATAAGTATTCAGATCTCTACCCACTAGACAACATTGCCTCTCATTCCCCCAGAGGTCAGTCTCTGGGCTTAATTTTATTCATTTTTGTGGCCCTCCTCTCCCATTTCCAGTGACTGAGACACAAGAAGGGACTCCATAAATCTTGGCATGGCCCAAGAATGAATGAGTTAGATACCCTTCAGCAAGCCCCTGCCCACGTACCATTTGCTTCTCTCCCATTAGAGTTCAACTAGAAGAGCAGATGACATCTGATTTCCTTCTACAAGATTCCCACCAGGAAGAGAGCAGGGACTGTTGGGGGTAGTTGAACATGGCGTGACTGAGTGCCAGGGAGGAGCAGGTTGGCATGGAGCTCCTGCTCTAAGAGTGGGAGGAGACTGTGCAGATCACAGAAACTCTGCTGTCCATGGTGCTTAATATTGTACAAGCTGTCTAGCTCATGGCACTCTCCCGGAAGTGAACAGAGCTCTGGCCTCAGAACTGGTAAGGCTTGTATTCAAATTTCTCTTCTGATATTTATTGGACTGTGGATATGTTGCTTTCCTCACTTTCCCCATCTTGGAAATGGGGACAATAAAATCTCTTGTCCCTACCTCTCAGAGAATTGTCCAAAGGATACAGAGAGACAACAGCTATAAAGTGCTCCAAGAGCTCTATAGGGTTATACAAAGGTCAGTTACTCTTGTAGGTGGTGCCATATTCTTTCCCTGTTTTCCAGAAGAGAAAGCCGAGCATCAGTGAGATCCAGAAGTTTATCTCTCATGAGATCTGTCAGTTCTATAGTTTTTGGAAAACACTTCACACACTCACAAATTTAAGGCCAGAGCTCTTGAGCCTAAGGCCATTGCCATGGGACCGGTGACGCATCCTTGTGGTGTGGCCATTTGAGCCCCAAGCTCCAAGAGAGCAGATCAGGTGCCCGTTGAGGAGGAGGGAGATCCAGGCTCCTCGGCTCTGACAGGAGGAACCTCCAGTCATGACATTAGGGACGTTGTTGTTCAATTCTTTTTTTTTTTAAGTTGTGTCCAGCTCTTTGTGACCCCATTTAGAGTTTTCTTGGCAGATACTGGAGTGGTTTGCCATTTACTTTTCCAGCTCATGTTACAGATGAGGAACTGAAGTAAGCAGGGTTAAGCAACTTGCCTAGAGCAGTCACAGCTAGGACGTTTCCGAGGCCATATTAGAACTCGTGAACGATTCCATGCTTGGTTCTCCATATATTGCATCATCTAGCTGCCCTACCTCATTTAGTGGCTAGAAGGCTGAACTTGCAATTAGAAAGAACTGGTTCTAATCTTGCCTCAGACATTTACTGGGTAATTAATTTCCTCTCTCTAAGACTCAGTTTCTCCATCTGTAAAATGAGGAGGTGGACTTGATGACCCCTGAGGTGTCTCTCCTTTCCAAATCCATGAGCTATGATCCCACGTCAAGGGGCGGGCCCTGGACTGACACGCTGGTGACCCAGGGCGGAACGAGTCTTGGAGAATTCCGTGAAGCAGTATTTATTCTAAGAGCATTAATCATGAAGCATGTCACTGGCGTCAGGGAGGATCTCGCACACACTCCTGGAGATTTATTTTTTATTATCACTCAGCATTAATTAACAGGCCCATTATTTTAAAGTGTTACCAGACTTGGTATGTAAAAATGGTTTACTTTGCAGACGGCAAGCGTTGACATTTCATGTTTTATGTCAGAAAAAAATTTGAATGTGCAACCCAGAGCCTGTGGAAGCCGAGGTGGCGTGTGTAATGGGAGTCAGGCAGAGGCTGAGCCCCAGCCCAAGGGACGGTGGAAACCTTGTGCCCTTCAAGGCTGACACACCTTCGGCAGTTCTTCTGCCCATCAGGACCTGGCACAGTGGCCAGTTCCCCGGCCTCATCCACCAGATGTGCTGGGATGAAGACATTTTGCTGCAGAAATGATTAGAGAGGAGATGTTTATTTATCTATTTTTCAGTTTTCTGACTCATTACTTAAGAGGATTAAAAAAAAGAAGTAAGCGTTGGAGATGAAGGAAAAAACCAATGTGGGTAAATCATCCGGGAAGCCGTGATCAGGCTGATGTTGTTAATCAGAACGATCTGTCCTAGGTAACTGTGGTGCACCCTTATTCTCGAGGATAATGTTTTTTTATTTGACCTATGATTTTATTGCTTCAGGAAAATCCACACTGAGGAAATTCCCACTCCTAACACAAATTGGCTCCCTACGCCACCACAGCTATGGTCTTAGAGGGTTGCCTAACTTACTAACTTGGGGAGCTGTGAAGGGTCATCCAGCTAGGACATGCCAGAGGCATGATGGAACCCATTGGCTCAAGGATGGCTTTCCATCTCCCCATACCTCTCTGTTTCTTAGGGTCCTAAGCACATAGTTACAACTCTACCATTTATCCCAAATCAGAGTCTCATAGAATTGGAGGATGGAAGGGATTTGCAGGATTATGGAAAACAAGCTGGTATACAAAGAGAAAACTGAACATGGAGTTATGAGGCTTGAGTTCTAATCTCTCTCTGCCATTTGCTATCTCTGTGACCTTGAGCCTCAGTTTCCCCATATGTAAAGTGAAAGAATTGAACTGGATGACCACTTCCAGGTATAAGCACAGAATCATGGAACCTTATAGTTCAGACACGAGCTGATTGAACTCAGAATTGAATAAAAATCCATGCTACCACAGACCTACTACATAGTCACCTAGACTACTTAGATCCCTTTAGTGAATTAAGATTTTAGTCTATATTATAGATGAGGAAAATGAATCCCAGGGAATTAATTCTCCTTGATTCCACACATGTGCATTAAGTACCTAATGTGTATAATACTGAACATTACACTGGATCAGTATAGAGTTTTGTTAAGACCCAGTCCCTGCCTTCATGGGGGACACCAAAAACAAGCCCAGGGGACAAGAAGACATAGTATTATGTGACAGGTATCAGCCAAAAAGTTCTCTATGTTTTACCCGGGGAGTGGGACAGAAAATAGGTTTTCTTTCTCTTTTAATTTCTTCCTCAGTTATATGTAAAGATAGTTTTCAACATTCATTTTTGTAAGATTTTGAGTTCCAATTTTCTGCCTCCCTTCCTTCTCTTCCCTCTCTCCAAGACAGCAAGCAATCTGATATAAGTAATACATGTACAGTCATTTTATAAATACATTTCCACATGTGTCAGGTTGTACAAGAAAAATTGGAACAAAAGAAAAAAAACAAAACAGGAGAACCCCCCCCCCCCAATATGCTGCAATATTCATTCAGTCTCCAGTTATTTCTCTGGATGAGGATGCAATTTCCCTCACAAGTCTATTGGAATTATCTTGGATCACTATATTGCTGAGAAGAGCTAAGTCTATCAAAGTTTATCATCATACAGTCTTTTTTTCTCAATAGTATTTTAGTTTTCCAAATACATATAAAGATAGTTTTAAACATTCATTTTTGTAAGACTTTGTGTACCATTTTTTCCCTCTCTCCCTTTCTTCCCCTCTCCCCAAGACAGCAAGCAATCTCATACAGTTCAAAAATGTAAATTCTGGGGCAGCTAGGTGGTGCAGTGGATAGAGCACCAGCCCTGAAGTCAGGAAGACCTGAGTTCAAATCTGGTATCAGACACATAACATTCCCTAGCTGTGTGACCCTGGGCAAGTCACTTAACCTCAATTGCCTCAGCAAAAAGCAAAAAAAAATGTACAATTCTTTCTTTAAATTAAAGCTTTTTATCTTTCAAAACATATACGTAGACAATTCTTCAACATTAACCTTTGCAAAACCCTGTTTTTCAATTCCTCTTCCCCTTTCCCCCATGCCCTCCCTCAGATGGCAAGTAGTCCAATATATGTTAAACATGGTAGAAATATAGGTTAAATTCAATACATGCATACATATTTATACAATTATCATGACACACAAGAAAAAAAGAGAAGCAAAACAAAATGCAAGCAAACAACAACAAAAAGAGTAAAAATGCTATATTGTGGTCCACATTTAGTTCCCACAGTCCTCTCTCTGGATGTATATGGCTCTCTTCATCACTGGACAATTGGAACTGGTTTGAATCATTTCATTGTTGAAAAGAGCCATGTCTATCAGAATTGATCATAGTATAATCATGTTGTTGCTGTGTACAATGATCCTGGTTCTGCTCATTTCACTCAGCATCACTTCATGCAAGTCTCTCCAGGCCTCTCTGAAATCATCCTGCTGGTCGTTTCTCGCAGAACAATAATATTCCATAACATTCATATACCATAATGCATTCAGCCATTCTCCTATTGATGGGCATCCACTCAGTTTCCAGTTTCTAGTCACTACAAAAAGGGCTGCCACAAACATTCTTGCACATGTGGGGCCCTTTCCTTCGTTTAAGGTCTCTTTGGGATATAAGCCCAATAGAAACACTTCTGGGTCAAAGGGTATGCACAGTTTGATAACTTTTTGAGCATAGTTCCAGATTGCTCTCCAGAATGGCTGGATCCGTTCACAGCTCCACCAACAATGTATCAGTGTCTCAGTTTTCCCATATCCCTCCAGATACATTCATCCTTATCTTTTCCTTTCATCTTAGCCAATCTGACAGATGTATAATGATACCTCAGAGTTGTCTTGATTTGCATTTCTCTGATCAATAGTGATTTGGGAGCACCTTTTCATATGACTAGAAATGGTTTTAATTTCTTCATCTGAAAATTGTCTGTTCATACCCTTTGACCATTTATCAATTGGAGAGTGGCTTGAATTCTTATAAATTTGAGTTAATTCTTTATATATTTTAGAAATGATGCCTTTATCAGAACTTTTGAATGTAAAAATGTTTTCCCAATTTATAGCTGCCCTTCTAATCTTGTCTGCATTAGTTTTGTTTTGTACAATTCTTTTAAACATATTTCTATATTTGTCATGCTGTGCAAGAAAAATCAGACCAAAAGGGGAAAAAACATGAGAAAGAAAAACAAACAAAAAAGGTGAAAATACTATCCTTCAATCCACATTCAGTCTTCATAGTTCTTTCTCTGGATGTGGATGGCATTTTCCATCTCAGGTCTTTTGGAATTGCTTTGAATCATTGCATTGCCCAGAAGAGCCAAGTCCATCCCAGTTGATCATCCCATAATCTTGTTGTTGCTGTGTACAATATTCTCCTGGTTCTGCTCACTTCACTAGTCTTTAGTTCATATAACTCTCTCCAGGCCTCTCTGAAATCGTTCCATTACCTTCATATGCCATCACTTATTCAGCCATTTCCCCAACTGATGGGCATCCACTCAAGTTCCAATTCCTTCCCACCACAAGAAGAGCTGCTATATTTTTGTACATATGGATTCTTTTCCCTTTTTTATGATTTCTTTGGGATACAGACCCAGTGATGGCACTGATGGATCAAAGGATATGCAGTTATATAGTCCTTTGGGCATAGTTCCAAACTGTTCCCCAGAATGGTTGGACCATTTCACATTTCCACCAACAATGCCTTAGTGAAGAAGCATCCTATCTATGTGAAGAAGAGAAATCGGACTCAGAGAGCTGAAGTAGATTTTAAGTTCTCAAAGGGCAGAACATAGATCTTAATCTAAACTTAGTGTGTTTCTCATGTTCCAGTGAAGGGCTTTGTGTACAATCAGTATTTTAATCAATTTGTGGAATGACTAAATGGACAAAGCCATTTATCCAAGGATGCAGGCCGAATCATTGTTGGAGAGGAGAATCAATCTACTTCTTGAAGTTGTATGCCATTTGGTTCCTACCATTTTCAGGTTATCACAGCTAATTTTCACAGGCCAATGGCTGCACCCCCCAGTGCCTAAGTGACTCTTACTCTGTCTTTCCTGGAAAAAAGAGGACAAAGTTTCCAGAGAATGACTCAAAAAAACCCAGAAGTGTGTGTGGGGTGCCAATACAGAAGCTGCCTCCCAGTGTAGAAAGAGCTTCCCCTGGGCTGTAGCAGCACATCCTTGCTCTGGGCCTGGGCATAAGGGAGTTAGAGCCACTCATCATATGCACCTGAGCTTCCCAAGTCTCTTTGGATTGAATGCGCGCGCCCTGAGGGCAAGAATTGTTTTTTTTTTTTCCTGGCCTTTGCATATTCACACATACCTGCTGGCTAGTAAAAGCTTTGGCTTTCACTAAGTGAGATTATTTCAGGTTTGTGGATTTAGGTAAGAGTTGCCCAGGGAAAGCAGGTGTGAATAGCTTTTGAATTTCCAGGGACTGAGGAAGCAGCAAGAAGAATATTTTGATTTGAGGACATAGTTTAGTACTTTTATTCTTACTATGTCTTTTTGGAAAATATCCTTTTAGAATTACTAATCATGATGTTACTTGCTGATAGATGATACTGAGGACATATTAGCTGGCACTGGGTGATTGCTCTTGGGGGAAACACATCACCAGAATGGGGCTTTGAGCCAATAGCAGGAGAATTCTGCTGCCCTTAAAGAGTCTTTCTAGGATCCTGAGAAGAGAGATGTAGTCTGCCTTGTCCTGGGGACCAGCCTGGTATGGACACTTAAATTGGGCAAAGCCATTTAGAACCATTAATTACTACCGTTTTTATAGCTAGTCATTTGTGTCCTTAACGACTATTGGAGCATGTAGTGCGAGAGCTTGGTCTAAACTTAGTTTCCACCAGACTGACTTTCATTTCAGGCATTTGAAACTTTATCCTGATTATTGGCAGGCTTGGAATTATTGAATGCCATGCTGCTGCATTTAGTTGTTTCTGGATCTTTTTATCTCATTTGTTTTATTGAGCCAATTAAAAAAAAAACAACAAAACAAAACTGGCCAATATCAAATAGTTTTGATGATTACTGCTTTATAATCTGGTGTGACATCCACTGTCTGGCCCTCTTCCTTTCCACATTTTCATTATTTCCTTTTTGTTCCTCATTTTTTGGTACTTTGATATGATTCTAGATGAATAAATTAGTTTGGATGGTATTGTCAATTTTATTGAGCATGGCTCAACCTTGGGCATTTAATATTTCTTCGATTATCATCTGGCTTTATTTCTGAAGTGTTTTATAGTTGCATTCAAATAATTTTTGTGTATTTATAGCTGAAATTTCAGATATTTCATATATTCTATAAGTATTATGAATAGAATTTCTTTTTCTATTTCTTCCTGTATAATTTGTTGTTTATATGAAGAAAGACTTGATCTGAATCGGCTTTTTTTATAGGCTGCTACCTTAATCAAATTTATTGTTTCAATTATTTGTTTATTTTGATTATTTTCTAGAGTTCTTATAGTAAACTATTATGTCATTTCCAAAATGCTGATTTTATTGTTTTGCCTTTTTTATTTTAAAATTTCTTTTTCTTATCTTCCTGTGATTGCTAATATTTCTAGAACTATAGAAAATAATAGTGGTGACAGTAAATATCCTTGCTTTATCTTTGATCTGGTGGAAAGACTACATCTTTCTCCACTATAAATAATGATAGCTCTTCATTTTGGATAGATACTACTTACAATGCTAAAGAATGATCCATTTATTCTGATATTTAAAAAAAAGTTTTTTAAATAAATGAGTATTTTCCTCCCCCCAAAACTTTTCTGGCACTTTTTGCTATAACCCAGTAGTTCTCAAAGTTTGAGCTGAGGATCCTTGGGAATCCCCAAAATCCTTTTAAGGGATCCTCAAAGACAAAACTATTTTCATAAAACTAAGATAACATCTGTCTATTAAATCATTCTGCTCATTTCCAACTACATATTTGTATGAGACCAGATTTTCTTTATGTACTTCAATCAAAGCAACTTATTGCAATTGACTGACTGCAGAAATAATTTTGAGAAACTAAACATCCTTTATTAAGCTTTTCACCACTTTTTGGGAAAAATATAATTATTTTTCATAAAAATGTTATCAATATTAATATTTAAAATGTCTTTTGATATGAATCGATAAATAAATGCTTAAATTTTATCACTTTAAATTTCAAATGTAGACAATACTTATAGATGTGATTTACATAAAGAAAAGTTCTTTGGAGTCTTCAATAATTTTAAAGAAGGTAAACAGATCCTGAGACCACTTCAAATGAGATCATTTTTGCACTACGCTAATGCTAAGCACAGTGCTTGGCATTTTATAGGTATTTAATAAATCTTTGTTCTCTTCCCTCTCTTTTCTTTTTATAATTTTACTTATTTCCTCTTTATTTTTTCATTTTTGGTATTGTCAATGTCATTTCTTTTCTTATAAAAATCAGTGTTATGGAATTCCTTATCTACTTTATCAGCGCCTCCTCCAATCAGTAATTACCTTTACTTAATTTTTTTTTCAATTTTGTTTATCTCTTCTTGATTTTCAGTTTTCTATTTTTTGTGTTTGTCTGGAGTTTGACATTTTGCTTTTCCATCTTTCTAGATGCATACGCAATTCCTTGATTTCTTTCCTTTCTCAGCTGTCGATAGAAATGTTTCCATTTTTAACTCCAAAGTTTAGATATGTTGCCTTACCGTTCTCATTTTGTCCAGTGAAATATTTTATTGTTTCTATGATTTGATCTTTGAATCATCAATTCTTTTAAATTTAATTATTTAGTTTTTGTTCAAGTTTGATTTTTTCAACTGTTGTTTCATGATTACATATTTTTTCCCTCTATTGTGGTCAGAAAAAATGTTTAACATTTATGCTGTTTTGCATTTATTGATGAAATTTTTATAATGTGGCACATGGTCAATTTTTGTAAAGATGCTTTAGATGTTGGAGAAATATATATATTCTCTATAGTCTCATTTAGTTATCATCAGAGACATATCACATCCAAATTTTCTACAATTCTATTCAGACTCTGCCAACTTTTAAAAAATTATTTCTTATCTAGTTATATTAGTCTAGGTCTAAAGGGAATGCATTAAAAGTCCTAAACTATTATAATTTTTTTGCCTATTCTTCCTTTAATTAAATCATTTTTTCCTCTCCAACTACTTAGATGCTATGGAATCTGAGGCCTGTATGTTAAGTGCTATTATTATTTCATCATCTGCAATGCCCTTAAACTAATTTCCCTGCTTATATCTTTTAATTATGTCTATTTTTTTACTTTGTCTTAGATGTATTTATTGCCTTCTCTTCTGAATTCATCTAAAATATAATAATTTGTGATCTAGTTCCCCATTTAACTGTGTCAATATTCATGTTTTGAGTGTTTTTTCCTTGTAACAAAAATTAGTAATTTAAAAAAAAATCCATTCTACTTTCCTATTGATTTCATAAGTAAATTCAAACCTTTCACATTTAAATTTGTGGATACCAATTGTGTATTTATATCCAAAAAGAATCTTGTATGCTTTTTCTTTCTTTCCCTTTCTTAACAAAGGAGAAGGAAATTGAGAAGGAATAGAAGTCTAATCAGCACTAATGATCTCTAATTGAAATTGGCTATTTCTACTACTATGATCCCTCTTCATTTACCACAACTAGCTGTAGATCTTTGCTTCCCATACTTTTTTCCTCTACTATATTCAGTTTAATACATTTACCAAATCATTATGTCTATAACTTTTTTATCCCTTTTCAGATAAGAGTTAAATCACCCAGCAATAGTCATTAAAACCATCTGATATTGGTTAAAAAATAGAGATGAATCAGTGGAACAACTACAAAGGAGAAGCAGAAACAATGAAATTCAATGATCCCATGCCTGATGGACCAGAAATATAAGTTACTTAGGAAAGAAGCCACTTTTTGATTAAAGCCTCTGGGAAAAGTGGAGAGTAATCTGGCAGAAATTAGGCTTAAATTAATAGTGTGCACTACCCTCCACGATGCATTCTAATGGATATGTGGCCTTATTATTAAAGATCATAGGGCAAAAAATTGGAAGAGAAGCTGATCATGTGCTTTTACAGGTTCTGGAGAGGAGCTGTAATCTTAACTAAACAAAGGATAGAGACAACTACAGAAGATAAAATGAATATACCTGTGATTATATCAAATCAAGAAGTTGTGCAAATGAAATGAATGCATTTAGCACCAGAGGGAAGTGGTCAAAGGAGAAAAATGTTTGATCATATTTCTCTGATAAGGTTTGGTACAGAAGACATAAATAAGCAATATATACCTGTAGCTCCTTCTTTAGCCATCTATATCTACATCTTTTTTGTTTGTTTGTTTGTTTTTTGCTGAGGCAATTGGGGTTAAGTGACTTGCCCAGGGTCACACAGGTAGGGAATGTTAAGTGTCTGAGATCAGATTTGAACTCAGGTCCTCCTGACTTCAGGGCTGGGGCTCTATCCACTGCACCACCTAGCTGCCCCATCTATATCTACATCTATATTCATATATATACATACACATGCCTTTATATACGTATGTATAATTTTATGAGATCAGTTGGTTTTCAGTCAGGACTGATTATGATTCCATTTAGGATTTTCTTGTTGAAGATATTGGAGTTATTTGTCATTTCCTTCTCCTGCTCACTGAGCAAACAGACTTAAGTGTCTCGTTCAGGGTCACATAGATAACATACATCCGAAGTCAGATTTGAACTCAGGAAGTCGTGCCCAGGCCCATTGCCTGGAATGCCCGTGCCCATCAGGCTTTCCCAAGAAAAGGAGCTGGACAGAACATCAGCTGCACTTTGCCTCCAGACGGCTAACCTCCCAGTGACTCCTGGGCCAGGTATCCCGCTTCTCTGAGGGAGCCGGCCTCCTGAGGACTTTGCCAGGTCGGGGAGTGGGCCCTAGCACAGCACAAGGGCCTTCTCACCCGCTAATCCAGGATTGGGTTCCACTCCTTCTCTTTTTCTTTCCTGGATTTGATGAATGACTTTGGAGAAATGGATACAGCCACAGAAGCTCTCTTTGGCGTTTGGAAATGGAGGCTGAAGGCGGGGAGTCCTGGGGTCCCACTCGGGAGGAAGAGGAGGGGCTCAGACTCCGCTCGAGCCTGGCTTGTGGCCGGCAGCTTGATTAAAGTCACATGCCTTTATCCCAGTGACCGCTTCTCCATAATTGGTAAGGAAAAATGTAAGTGCTTCCTGCTACTCCTGGGAGCCCGTGGGCTTTCTTTGGCCAAGTGCCACATCTCTGGGGCAGGGAGGGGAGGGACCAGTGGGGGTCAGGGGGAGGTGATGCTCAGGAGCTAAGAACACTTTCACCTCCAGGATGGCCACTTTCACCCAGCCTGGGATCGACGTCTGGGTGGCTCAATGAACAGGGCGAGACCAGTGGCTCAATCACAGCAGGAGTGCAGCCTGGGTAAGTGCATGGGACACCCCCACCCTCAGCATCGAATAGAAAATGTGCATCACCTGGTGTCATTACTGACTTTGCCTCA
This sequence comes from Myrmecobius fasciatus, assembly GCA_023553655.1. Lineage (NCBI taxonomy): Eukaryota > Metazoa > Chordata > Mammalia > Dasyuromorphia > Myrmecobiidae > Myrmecobius > Myrmecobius fasciatus. The sequence continues at coordinate 15,218 of JAJPUD010014986.1, forward strand.
GTTTCCTTCTCTGAAAAACAAGGGAATCGATTGAGATGGCCTCTGAGATCCCTTCCAGCTCTAAGTCTAAGAACTCAGTGTCCCTACGCACTTGGGGGAGCTGGAGTTGAGGATCCTTACAAATGCAGCATCTCTATCCCAAGCAGCTTCCATCTTGTCTGGCTGGGGGAGGAGTGGGGACGGGGCGGGGGTCTCTCCAGGCTCAGCTCACAGTAATCCCCTTCACGTTCTCTTTGGTTCCGCCAGACTGCTCTTTCTGCTGCTCCCGGTATGGGACCAGCTGTTCCATGGGACCAGGCACTCCCCCTTCCCCTCAGCCTTAGCTTCCTTTAGGGATCATCTCAAGTGCCCCCCCCCACTTTCCTGCTCCTTCTACTTATAAGTGCCCCACCCCCATAATATGTTTTGCATGGATGCATCCCCTCTTAGAATGGGATCTCTTTGTAGAGAGTGACTGTTTCACTTCTGTCTTTGCATGTGCAGCACCCAGCACGGGCTCTGACTCATAGTAGGTGCTTTACTACAGGTTTCAGAAGTGAATCAATGAGGACCTCCAGTTCCTCAAGATCCATGTTTCTAGCTCTGGATGACAAGCAAAAAACAGGGTGATGATGGCTGAATGGATGGATGGATGGATGGATGGATGGACAGATAGATGGATGGATGGATGACTCCTTCCATGCTGGAGCTTCCACACCTAAGCTTTGACAGTTACTCAATCCAGAGCAGAGCTGGCCTTGGGGACCTTTCCAGACCTTGTGCTTCAGTGCAATAGCCTTTGATGACTCCCTATTGACTCCAAACCAGGGGGTGAAGGAGTCTGCCAGTAAGGACACAAGTAAGGACCCTATAAATATTGTCATTGGAGTCACACTGGGACAAGTTTCCCAAACCCTTGACATTTATAGTCTCACTTAGTCTTCCCAACAACTCTGAGAGGACCATGGTGGGTGTCCAAGACAAGATTGTTCACCTGGAATACAAATGGGAGTCACGAAACAGCACTTAAGAATCCTCACAGCTGTAAGTTCACTTCATTGTATTTTAATTTATTTTCTTAACGATTTTCCAAATACATTTAAATCTAATTTGATCTCCACTAGGAAATATTATGGGCTCACTGTAGCCTGTAGATAGCACATTTGACACCTTTGTCCTGATGTGTACAAAGGAAAGAAAGGTCACTAGGGAGGAGGGGATTCAGAGCTGAGCCTGGAAGGATAGCTTAGCTCAGCTCCATTTTCTTGCTTTGTCTCTTCCTCTTTATCCCAGTGTAGTCTTTTGGACTGTCCCCCCCCATAACTTCATCAATATTTGCTATTTTCTGCCTCACTGCTTCCCAGGCCCAATCAAGGGGACGCTTTGAGGCCCCCTAGAAAACCCTAGAGATGTAGTTCCTCTGGGATTGGAGGCTCCTTCCCCATCTCCTGAATTGTCTGGATTTCCATTCCATGTCCCCATCTACAGGAAGCTTTTCCCAGAGTCTCTTTATTCTAGTGCTTTCCCGCTGATTTGTCCTGCCTCTGGTTTCTTGATGTCCCGGGTCCCCTGTTAGACTCTAAGCTTGGTAAGAGCTGGGACTGGTTATTTGTTGTTTGTTTTTGGTATCTTTGCATCTCTAACTCTTAGCACAGCGTCTGATATCTAGTAAGCTTTTATTAAATGCTTGCTGCTCAACTTGAACCTAAATGCTGTCAGTCAGTTAATAAACATTTATTAAGCTCCTACTATGTGCCATGCTAAGCCTGGGGATGCAAACATGAAAAAGAAAGCATCTCTCCATTCAAGGATCTAACAATCGAATGGGGAAAGACATCATACTCAATGAGTGAAAAAGGAGTGCAGAGGTAGAGGGAAGGTACCTGCCTGGGGGCACAATGGAGACTGCTCCAAAGGACCAGCTTTGGGGAGATGGCCGGCCTGGGAGCCCTATTTAAATTGGATTTTGGGGGTTCTCCAACCAGAGGGTGCTGAGGATTCTTGCATGAGCACCAAGGTGGGTGCAGCGTCACGGGATGATGGGTGTCCTGATGACATGGGTCATTGCCGCCATGATGGAGTTGGGTCCAAGGGTGTGCAGCTGATGGGAACTGAAGCCTACTGGGAGCAAGTTACCCCCCGCCCCTTCTCCATGCTCCTCTCTTCCTCTGTTCTAAGCAGGGTTTCTATCCTTTCCTTGATCTTCCCATGAGCGCCAACAAGTCATTCTGTTTTGTCTATATCAGCATCCATTGATGACTCCAGCTGCCCCTCACCTGACAGGACTGTCCTCCTCCTTCGGATCCTTCCTTTTGGACACCCCTGGCTTCCGCTACTCGTTCGCTCTGCTAAGCCGAGCTTCTCAATGAGCAACTTGTTCAGTCATGTTGGCTTATTTGGATCGGTCAACAAACACTTATTGAACACTCTGTGCTGGGGTGACAAGGTGGTGCAATGGATAGCGCCCTGGGTGTGGAGTCAGAAAGACTCCTCTTCCTGTGTTTAAATTTGACTTCAGACACTGATGAGCTTTATGAGCCTAAGGTAGTCAAGCCACTCTGCTTGCCTTAGTTTCCTCATTTGTAAAATGAGCTGGAGAAGGAAATAGCAGACCCGACCAGGACCTCTTTCAAGAAAAGACCAAATGGGGTCAACAGAGACGCGGCCAGCCCTGAAAAAGACTGAACAAGGACCCCAGACAGACCCTGTGTGACAGGCTGGAGATGCAAAGGAAGACCAAGAAGCCCCCGGGCGGGGGTAGAGACATAACTATAGGAGGCCAGCGTTAGCCGAGTCTTGAAGGAAGCCATGAAGAGATGAGGAGGGATAGATGAGAGACAACCAGGGAAAGTACCCAGAGTTAAGGCCCGGAGGATTGAGGGGTGGGGGGGATAGTCAGGAGGCCTGTGGATCACAGTGCGTGTGTGCATGGGTGTGTGTGGGGGAGAGAGTTACACACACACAGACAGAAAGAGAGAGACAGAGACAGAAACAGAGAGACAGAGAAAGAAAAAGACAGAGAGACAGAGAAACACAGAGACAGAGACAGAGACAGACAGAAACAGAGAGAGACAGAGAAAGAAAAAGACAGAGAGAGACAAACACAGAGACAGAGAGACAGAGACAGAGAGACACAGAGACACAGAGAGACAGAAAGAGACAGAGACAGAAACAGAGAGACAGACAGAGACAGAAACAGAGAGACAGAGACACAGAGAGACAGAGAGACAAAGACAGAGAGACAGAGACAGAAACAGAGAGACAGACAGACACAGAGAGACAGAAAGAGACAGAGAAATAAATAAAAACAGAGAAAGACCAAGAGACAGAGGAACAGAGACACAGAAAGAAAAACAGGAAAACAGACACAGAGACAGAGACTCAGAGATAGAGAGAAGAGACACACAGAGACAGAGAAAGACACAGGCTGAGGAGTCCAGCATGATTCCTACGCCGGGAGCCTGTGGCCCTCGATGGCAGCCATAAAGAAGGGAGGAAGGGCTGGGGCATGAGTTCAGTTCTCAACATTAAGGACGAGGGGTCTGCTGGATGCCTCCTTGGAGAGGGGAGGTTGGAGGTCGGCTCCCTGGTCCCAGTGCCCGCGGCCGCACAGAGAGGCTCCTGGGCCAGCACCCCCTCGGATGCTGGGCTCAGCACATCGGACACCTGGCCAGGCTGCCCTTGGCGCTTGGGGCCGGGGCTGCTGGCCAGGCTGAGTCTCTCCAGCTCTGGGCAATGGCCCGGGGGGGATGGAGGGACAGAGAGAGCTGGGAAAACAGGATGGAGATGGGCTGAGGAAGAGACGGAGGGAGGAGGCGCTCTCCTGTCCAGGGCACAGCAGCCAGTGGCGTGACCTGGAGCTGGGGGCCTCCCGGCAGGGACGGTGATACCCACCCCTGGCAACACCAGCCCCCAGCCCTCACCCGACCTCTGGCTCTGCTGGGTCCGAGGCAAGGCAGAGGCCCAGCCTGCTGCCTTCCAGACGCCCTTGGCCGGCTTCGGCCCTGAGCCCCGCTGCCGCTGACAGCCTCCGGCCGGAGGCAGATGCCCACGAAGAGGGACCGTCCTCTGGTGCCCATGCAGAGAAGGGCACGAGGACATGCGCGGGCACCCGCAGGGCTCATGGGGAATGATTGATGCCCATGAGAATGGGCACACGGGGCAGGGGAGAGGCAGAGATGGCTGGCCATGCCCAGCTTCTCCCAGACCTTCCAGGCCGCGGTCCGTGAACAATACTCTGCCCTAATTGCCGCCGTTTGGGGAATTCTTTTCTTGGGGCCCGCCCCCGTACCCCCACTTTTTCCACCCTAAAAATAGCGCCTGCAAACAGTTGCCATCTGAGTCACAGCGGGAGACTTTAACTCATGAAGTCCTGGCACTGCACCTCCGGAAAGGCTGGCAGTGGCAGTCGGGGGCAGGCTGTGCCAGGTCAGTCTGGGAGCCCAGGGTGCTCCCCCCACGCTTACACATACACTCAGACACACACACAGCCCCCCTTACACTCACACTCACACACACTCTCACACACACACTCACATACACACACACACTCTCACTCACACACACACACTCTTACACACACTCACACATACTCACACACACACTCACACCCTTACACTCTCATACACACTCACACACACACTCTCACACATACACACACATCACACACACACTCACACACACACACACACACACACACACACACACACACACACCCTTACACTCTCACACACACCCACAGGCCATCCCTTTGGAAGAAACTCAGCTCTGTCCGCCAGCCCTTTCTGCCATTCTGACTCCTCCAGGGTCAGTGCCGGCCTGGGCAAGTGGGGAGACAGTGGGAGGGTCCCCGGAAAGTGGATGGAAGGGGGGGCTAGGCCCACAGGAAGACCTGGCTTCCACCAGGGGTCGTGGGCAACCCTGCGTGTCCCAGCTCTCCCCCGGGAATGCTCACTGGGCCCTTCCTGTCCTCAGTTCTCCCATCTGTAAAATGGGCCAGCTGGGCGGCTCCAAGGCTTGGCCAAGCGGAAGGAAGCCTTGCGCTCCCCCGGACGCCGTGTGTCCGCAGGCTGGCCACCGGCGCTCTCCGGTTCTCTCTCTCCCAGGCGTTCGGGGCCGTCGGCTGGACTTTCACGGGTCCCGAGCCTCAGCTCCGGGCCTTGCTCCTTGGATTGGATTTTGTGGAATTGAGGTGGAACCCGGGAAAAGGGCCGGGGGCCGCCTCTGACCCCGCGGCTTCCCGCTGGGCCAATCGTTCGGCCCCTTCTGGGTCCTCAGTTTCCTCATTTGTCCGCCACAGGGATGGGATGTCCCAGCCTCTGAGCTCCGGCTTCCCGCCCGGGGCCGGTCCGTACCTTGCACCGTGGCCCTGTGACCACTGGAGGGCACTCCAACACAAGGCTCCGGCGGGCCCCCTCCGGGCCGGCTTGGCCGCCTCCCTCCGGGCTCAGCCTTAGCCCTGTCCTGGCCGCAGCCCCGAGAGCAGCCTCTGGAGGGGGCCAGGAGCGGGGGGAGGCGCTTGAGCAGCTGGGTTCCCCCTCCCTCTCCCCCCACTTGTTCCGGTACCCTCCGGCAGTCCGGCTCAGGGTGGATGAGGAGGCCGGCGGGGCCGAGGGCCTGGAGTCTGGGGGGAGCTGGGCTGTTTGCCCCGAGGCTGGGCCACTAGGACTGAAGGCTCTTCTTTGGTTTGTTCTGCTTGAGCCCAGAGGGCAGAATTAGGGGCCAGGGGAAGTCCTGGAGAGGCAGAAGGAGGCAGGAGGTCGGGTGTGGAAAGGGCGGCCTCCCCGGCTCGGGGTGAAGGCTGAGACAAGGGGCTGGATGGCCGACTGTTGGGTGTGGTAACGGGGCGTCCCGGTCACGGTGCATTAGACCGGACCAGGCCTCATCCCTTTTCCACCCCTGAGGCAAGACCTGCATCTGTAAGCAGCTCGTGAGTGCCTGGGGCGGCACCCGGAATTGGGGGTGTCTCTAATAAAGGAGGGGGGAGGAGGCAACCCCTTGAGACATCTCCCCCGCTCCTCCCCTTCTCCCTTCCTCTAGCCCCTCCCCTTCTCCCCTCCCCCACCCATCTCCCCCTCCCAGAACCCTTTGGGGCCAAGCCCAGATCTGGCAGCCTCTCTCATCTCAGAGCTCCGGGGGAAGCCCGCCCGAGAGCCGCTGCCCTGGCTGGCCCCCCGGCCGCCCTTCCCGGACCCCCTCAGCAGGCTGGCAGAGCTTTTCGCCCAGAGCTGCCTGCCTGTCCCCCACAATCGGGGCCTCTGGGGAGTCCTGCTCTATTCCTGGCCCCCATTTCTTCCCAGTAAGAAGCAAGTTGCAGAGTGGAGGTTCTTGTCTGATATTCTTGTTCTCATCCCAAGTTCTAGGTTCTCAGGGTTCTCTCACTTTTTACGGTCAGAGACAGAGGGACACATAGAGACACGGGCATGTGCACATGCGTGTGAAAGAGCCGGGCTCTGGTTGTTTCTCTTTTTCAGAGACAGCCCAGGAAGGGCTCTGCCCAGTGAGCTCTCCGCCCCAAGCCTTGTTCTCTGGGCCCCAGTGGGCTCTTCTGTGCAATGGGGGAGATAGCAGCCTGCCTCCCCACTCCAGGGTGCTTGTCCACTTACAGAGCCTCTGGGAGCTCATTCTCATTCTGGTGACTTGGACCCCTGGGCCAGGGAACTGGGGAGACCATTCACCCCCCGCCCCCTCCCCTTCTCTCTCCCCTTCCCCCCTTCTTCCTGGCCCTTCACCCTTCACCAGTCTTCATCCCGGACTCAGGGGGGGCAGAATGACTAAGCACATTTTACACGGGGCAGGGGGGGAGGGAGACGAGCCCAGGGGAAGACCGCCTTGCCCAGGAGCCCAGTGGCAGATTGGCCCCCCAGCCCCCCGCCTGGGCTCTCTCCCCTGGGCCCCCCCCCCCCCCCGCCTGGGCTCTCTCCCCCGCCCCCCCCAGCCCCTTTGTTATCAGGCTCCATAACAAAAGTGACCCGGCCGGCCGACCAGCTGAAGTTTGTTTATTTCTGCATCGCCCATGGAGATGAGCTCCCGCCGACTGGGGGGACACAGCGCCTCAGGAGGAGGCCGGCCGGCCCGCTCTGCCTCCAAATTTGGCCAAGTCTCCCTTCTTCCAGAGCTGGCCCTCGGAGACCAATTAGGAGGCCAGGGCCGCAGCTGGAGGCCTCCCGCAACGTCCTTGGGCCTCCCTGGCTGCAGCCGGGGCTCCTAGGTGAGCGTGCTGAGGCTCAGGCTGGAGCCCCCGGGGGAGAGCTCGGCCGAGCAGCTGGGATCCGAGCCGGGACCGAGGTACTGACCCCCAGAAGCCCCGGCTGCAGCTGGGGACCCGGAGGGGGGCTCCCAGAAGTCCTTCTCCGGGTGGGTTGTCCCGGCTGCTTCATGATTTGGGGCTCCCTGGCCATGAGCTCAGGGTCATTGCTGCCCCTTGTCCCTCCTCCGCCTGTCTAAGCTTTACCAGCTCAGGGCGGGCCTCCTCTGGGAAGTCTTCCCTGACTGAGCAGCCCTCGCTGCTCTCCCCCTTCTCGGGCCACGAATCTGAATGGCCACGGACCTGAATGGCCACAGATCTCAATGGTCATGGATCTAAATAGCCATCAGTGTGTTTGGGGTCATTTGGTAGACAAAGTGAAAAGGGGGTGTTGGCTCAATGTTTGTTGACCTGCTGGCCAATGGGGCAGCTGTACAGCCTTCCAGCCCGAGATGTGGGCAGAGTGGCGCCCAGGTGGCACTCCTCAGAAGAGAGTAGCTCAAAGGGTGCCTACCTTTGTGGAGGGAGAGTTCTCATGGAGTTATGCAACTTGTGGGCCCCTGGCCTAATCTGCCCATTTTACAGATGGGGAAAGTGAGTGCTGGAGACATGGTCACCCACGGGTGAGCCCAGATTGGGGTCTGGCTCCCAGGTGTGCTGACTCTCCCACCCGTGACCTTTCCCATGCTCCCTCCTCTGTACAAATGGGACTGACTATTAATCTCTCTGATGTCCTCAGTGGTGCCGCAGGCATTAGAGAGGGGGACCCGGCCCTTGTCTGGAAGGTGGATGTGGCCCTAAGGGGCACCCTGAGAAAGGAAGTCCACGGACATGGCCCGGTGATTCCAGACCATGGAGGAGCTAACAAGGGCTTTCCAGACTCTCGGCTACAATTAGAATTTCAATTAATGGTTTGAACAACAACAGCAGCAACAAGGAGCACTTTATACAGGGTGCTAAAGTTTACAAAGGTCTGTGTACAGATTTCTATTTCATTTAAAGCTCATCAGACCCACAGATGCCCTGAAGGATGCTGGGATGGCCAACCTGGCAGCTCCCTCCTTGGGCTAGGATGATGGCTTGAATCTCCTGAAATCAGGGAGTGTGTAAAAGCTCTTACACTGGGTTTCTCTAATCAGCTTCCGTGACTTGGGAGGGTAGTGGGGCGGCAACTTACCTGGAGGAAGTCCCAGATTTGGGGTGCCTCATCTGCACTGTGATGGAGGATGCTTTGGGAGGGGCGCAGAGTGGAGGAGACCCGGGCACCCCATTCTGGCAGGGACATCGATAAGCTGGGAGCAGCCAGAGGAGGCTGGTGGTGGTGGTGGAAAGAACCGGCCTGTTGGGGAAGGGAAGGCTGGGAGTGGGAACGGGAAGCGGGAGCTGTGTTCAAATGTCTTTGTTTAGGAGACATTGGGTCATTCCCGAGGGACCAGAGAACAACGGGATTTACCTCCAGAAGCAGATTTCAGCTCGAGGTCACGGCAAGCTCTGGCTGGATGGGGCAGTGGCCCCTGTGAGCCCTCCCCTTGGAGGGCCTTAGACAGAGGCTGGCATCCACTCATGGGGAGGTGAGCTCAGGGGTTCCTTGGATGGCTTGGCCTGAGGAGATCCCTTATCTCTGAGATGCTGAGAAGATTCTATGATTTTTTTCCCAACTGCCCTGGTCCTGCGGCCCTGAGGCTGCTGGGAACCCAGCTCTGGGTTACCTGGTGTATGGACAGAGCAATGCTATCTCTGTGCAGGGCTCAGGATGACCTTCCTAGCTTGGGGCAAAGCAATCTGGAGCCCCGAATTGGCCTGGCAGAAGCCAGGGGCCCCACGCCTGAGTGCCCAGGGGGCCGGCTGGCCATTCCCAGAAAACAGGCATCCCTGAGCCCTCCTCCTCACTTCCTTAATGAAATCTGCCAGGCTCTGGTCGGCTGGGGCTCCAGCCTCTCCCAGTCAGTTAATCTTTAGAGTCCCGCAGCTTTTATGGGCTTCCTGGGAGCCGCCCTAGATTCTCGTTTCCACCCGTGGTGATCCGGCCTTGCCGCCATCTCTCAGCATGTCTTGGGGATCGTTCGCCAGGTCTTTGATGTTCCTCGGACATCTTGAGACGCTTAGGGCCGTGCTTCCAAGCGGCGAGGAGGGACCGGCTCTTGTTCCTGGACTGAAACAGGCCCTGGCAGGCTGGGCAGCCTTCCCTCTGGACCGCTGTCTGCCTGCCCCCCGGCCCAGCGAGCTCCAGCTTGGAAATCGCTCTGAAAGCCCCAGTACAAAATGGGATTTTAGAAAAGCTGATTTTTTAGTGCTTCTTCTCCCAATATTGTTATTCCTGAATTTGGGGCTAAAGTGCCCCCCCCCTCCGTGCTCCCCCCATTTTCTCCTAACATATTTAAAACTTACATGGAGCAACGGGCCTTGGATTCTAAAATCCCAAAGGACAGAAGGCGTCGTGACCCTAAGGCTCCTGATTTCCTTTTCATGGATGAACATCTACTAGAGGCCTGATACTGCTTGGGGGGAGGGAGACAGCTCTCCCCCCCTCCCCGAGCTTAAATCCTACTGGGTGGAGGAGGGGCAGCAGGGAACCTGTGCACAGAGAAGCAAATGCTGAGTCTGTATGAAGTGGTCCAATGTACTTGAGAGAGAGAGAGACTGAGAACTCAGGGATGGAGAGAGAAATAGAGAGAAGAGAGAGATACACAGAGATAAAGAGAGACAAACACATACACACAGAGAGACAGAGACAGAGAAAGAGACAAAGACAGATACAGAGAGACACAGAAAAGAGGAAGAGAGATGCACAGAGACAGACACTGATAGAGACACGGAAGGAGACAGAAAGAGAAAGAGGAAAAGAGAAACAGATAAACAGAAATGGAGAAGACAGACATTGAAAAAGACAGGGAAGGAGGGAGAAATAGACAGAGAAAGAGACAGATACACAGATGAGGAGAGACAAAGAGAGATATATACTGACAGACAGAGAAGAAGGGAAAAATAGAAAGAGGAAAAAAAAGAGATACACAGAGATGGAGAGAGAGACAAAGAGAGACAGAGACAGAAACAGAGACAGGCAGAGATAGAGACAGAGAGATAGATATTGACAGAGAAAGGGAAGAAGGGAGAAGGAGAAAGAGGAAGAGAGAAACAGAGACAGAGAGATAGACACTGACAGGGAAGAAGGGAGAAATAGAAGAAGAGACAGATTCATAGAGATGGGGGGAGAGAGAGAGACAGAGAGGCACACAGAGACACAAAGACAGAGAGAGACAGAGACAGAGACAAAGACAGAGAGACAGAGAGATACTGACAGAGACACAGAAGGAGGGAGAAACAGAAAAAAGAAGAGAAAAACAGACACAAAAGACATCGAGATGGAGACAGAGACAAAGACAGACAGACACTGACAGAAATAAAGAGGAGGGAGAAAGAGAGAGACAAAGGGATACAGAAACAGACAGAGACATACCCAAAGAGGAAAGAGACAGGAAAGGAGGGAGGAAGAGAGAGGAAGAGAGACAGAGAGACATAGACAAAAAGAGACAGACACTGACGGAAGGAAGGAGAAAGGGAGAGAGGAAGAGAAAGCCAGAGCCAGAGACTGAGATAGATGGAAATTGAGACAAAGGGAAAGTGAATCACTGGGGAGTAACTAGGCCCGGGGGGTCCCAGGACTGGGCTTGGATTCTGGGACTCGAGGAGAAGAGACACCAGTTTCTGGCTTTCTGCCATCCTACTCTCCTTGGCGTTCCTCCCCCAGCATGCTCCATTCTCACCTCTTCACCTTTGCCATTTTTTTGTCTGCTCTATTTGTAATGCTTCTATTTCTTGGAATCCCTGGTTCTTTCAGTCAGTCAGTCAACAAACATTTACTGACCACCTACTATGTGCCAGCCCTGTGCTAAGCACTGGGTAGTAAAAGAAAAGGAAAAGTCCTGCCTTTGAGGAGCTCACAATCCAATGGGGGAGGAAACATGCAAACAAGCTATGGAGAGGATCCACTGGAGAAAGGAATGAAGAGAGAAGAAAAGAGAAGGGGAAGGGGAGGAGGAGAAAGAGGAGGGGGAGAAAGGAGTGAAGAGAGAAGAAAGGAGAAGGGGAAGAGGAGGAGAAAGAGGAGGGGGAGAAAGGAGTGAAGAGAGAAGAAAGGAGAAGGGGAAAAGGAGAAGGAGGAGAAAAAGGAGGGTTTTTTTTGGGCGGTTTGAAGAGAATCAGGTGCATCTGGTGGATTTAGCTAAAACATCCCCCAATGTGTAATCCAGCATTCTAGGAGCAATCTAGTCCAGTGGGGGAGTAGACCCAGCCAAGTCATTGAGAAGGAATCACTGGGTGAGGAGTGGATGGGGAGAGATAGTCTCTTTCTATCTCTCTGTCTCTCTGTCACTCTTTGTCTCTGTCTGTCTCTTTCTCTCTCTCTCTTTGGAGATAAAGTCTCCATTGTCTGTATCTTGACCAGAGGATGATCCTGTGAAATTCAGAATGTCTGCCATTTTGATTTCCCATTGTTTTTGGTGGCAAGATCAGTGGATGCTGCTGGCAGCATCTGGATCTAGAACCAAAGATAGAGTCTCTGAGAGCTCAGTAGAGAGCTATCTACACACAAAGGGAGCTGCCTGAGGACTCCACAAAGGGAGAAAGGGATGATCATGAGTTCCCTTTGGCCACATGTGCTCCCTAAGCTTGAGCCCACTTTTCTCTGAACCATAAGTATTTTTTGGAAGAGGGCTTTCCAGACTTTTCTTTTGAGGATTGTGTGTGTGTGTGTGTGTGTGTGTGTGTGAATATTTTGTACCAACTTTTCTTTCTGTGCTACCTTAATGAATTAAAATTATTAAAGTTAATTATCATTAAATTAAAGTTTTAAATTATTAAAGTTAATTAAGGCTCACTGATAATCACTGGGGAATAAACTGGGAGGGCTTGTACTAGGACCTTTCCTCCTCCAAGCCCTTCAGGATTACTCCTAGAATCTTGAGGTAGCAGTAGCTCCCCTCTGGGGCCCATTGTGCCATTACTGGTGAGAACCAGGGAAGCAAGCCTAGAGAGACAGATGCAGAATTCAAGAAAAACTTATGCAGAAAAACTTGTGAAAGACAATGCAGGCTGCTGAGTGTGGTCCATCTTAAACTTCCCGCAGGGAGATCTTTGTTTTCCTCAAAGTTAAGTCCTACTGGTATGAGTCACTGGACCCCTTTGGTCGTCCGGCAAAAGATAGACACCCATTTCTGAATCCTGTTTTAAATGCATGAGATAAAACTCAGACATAGGACTATGAAGGAAACCAGTTACAGGGAAATGCAGTTATCAAAATATTTTTTCAAAAGTTCTCAAACCGGGCAGCTAGGTGGTGCAGTGGTTAGAGAAGTCAGGAGGACCTGAGTTCAAATCTGGTCTCAGATATTTCCTAGCTGTGTGACCCTGGGCAAGTCACTTAACCCCAATTGCCTCAGCAAAAAGCAAAAAAAAAAGTTCTCCAGACCCTTAGTTACCATCTTCTTCAAACTTGGGGAAAAGAGACTTGGCTATGGGAAGGATCCCAGAACTGGGCCTCAAAGAGCAAGGAAGCAGTCAGCCATCTTCTCCCCCATACCCAGTGCTCTGTCCCCTCTACAGCTGCTTCCTGGGCAGAAGGACCCTAGAATTTCATAACCTGGAGAGACCTCAGCAGCATCCATCCAACCTGCTCAAAAAGCAGCCCCCTCCATAGGGGGGTGATCATTGACTTTATTCCCAGGCAGTTGGGTGGTGAGCTGAAGCTGATAAGAAATGATCCCTCCTCTCCCACAGCTGATTCCTCCCTCCTCTCTAGATCTATGATTTGAGGCCCAGGTACATGGGAGGCCATCCACAGAGGATCCACATCTCCAAGAAGAACATAGAGTTTGCCCTGCCTGCTTCTTCAGACCTTCTCCGACCTGACTGAACAACCATGAGAGCCATGGAAGACTTTAATCATTTATTCATTTATTTAGTTGGTGTTCTGGCTTGTAATTCAGGGTCAATTTAAGAATCATGTCCACGTCCATGTCCATTTAAATGCTTGAGCAGCTTTGTAAATAATAAAAGGCTTAGGGGAGATGACTTGGGGTGGAGCCTGGAGTCAGTAGACTCATCTTTCTCAGTTCGAATCTGGTTTCAGATATTTACTAGTTTCATGATCCTGAACAGGCCACTTAATCCCATTTACCTCACTTGTCAAATGAGGCTTTAAGCTACATGACTTCTTCAGCCCCTCCTCTATGATCCTCTGACCCCAGCATCTTGATCCGGTCTCCCTGGTGTTAGATTTCTTGGATGCCAGATTTCTTTCATCCTGGGAGATGAGTATTACTGCTAGAGATGCTTCCTGGAGGAGGAAGCATGGGAACTACCCTAAGAAGCAAGCACGGGCTTTCTCCCTGCCTCTCAGCAGCGAGCTCCCCGGCTTCCTCTGGCTTTCTCTCCCCTCTCCTAGCCCAGAGTTCCCAGGAGCTGGCTGGTAGAGATTTGCTCAGTCCCTTTTCCTTTCTGAAAGGAGGAAAGAAGCAGCAGTTCCAGAGGCTGTGGGGGCCGGCCAGTCCACCTTTGAGCCTCAGTTACCAGTGTCCCCTCTCACTTCCGGTGCTGTCTCTATTACTCGTTTCCTATTTTTCCGGATATAGCTTGTTTGTACACATTTGTTTATTGTTTGCCTGTGGGATGGTGAGCTCCTTGAGGGCATGGACTGTGGTATCCCCAGTGCTTAGCGCAGGGTCTGGCACACAGTGGCGCTCAATAAGTGCTTATTGGTTGACTGTCATGATTGAAGACACTGGATATGTGGTCATTAGCTGGACTCAGTGGCCACCAAGTTGTGGCCTGGGAGCTGACTGGCGACATGGTTTCTCTGCTGCGGAAGGACGGGGACGAGATGATCTCCACATCTCTCAGACGTGCCGGATATTGGCTGGGCCCCCTCTCCTCGGAGGAGCCCACGTTTCTGAAGCATCTTCCGTCCTCACCTCGGGTCCTCAGGGCTCATTAGCAGTCAGCGTTCCGGCTGAGGTGCTTCCTCCTTCTCTTCTGTCCCCTGATCTCTCCATCTGGGAAGGGTGGGGGCCCAGCAGGGTCGAAGCTACCGACCGGTCTGCATGAGGTGAAAGGGCCTTGTTCCCCTGGAGAGCGGCCCCATTATGACAGTTTCATTTGATTAAAAGGGGATGTCGATCATTAGGGGAGCCCCCACCGCTATTTCTCCTCTCCCGCCTCTGCCTGCTCCTAAAGTGTTCCCAGATGCGCCCGGGGCGCTTAGTTACCTCCAAATAAACCATCCCTTCAGAAGAAGGACATCCATGCTAATGAGGAAGCTCCGAGCAGAGCATTCTGGTCGCTTTTCCCAGCCTTCTGCGTTTTGATGGATTGAACAATGCCCGGCTGCCATATGATTTCCAGATTGAAGGCAAGGTTCCTTCCATCGTCAGCCCCATGGAATGGAGTGGGGGCGGGGACTCCTTGCCTTTGTGGGGCACCGGGGACTTGTTAGGCCCTTTCCAGGGAAATTACCACCCCAGCTCCCTTCCCACCATTACTTTTTACTGCATTATGGGGAGGGGGAGGGGGCAATTTGAGGAGAGAGTAGGAGAGGGAGCAGGGAGGAGTAATCAGTCCAATGTGCAAAGCTTGCTGATTTCCATCCAGTAGAAACTGCCCCTGCTTGGAGGTCAAATGTTTAGCTCCAACATCCGGGCCTGGGGGTGCCCTGAGGCTGCCCGAGGCCATGGCAGGAGAGCAGGCTCTGTTTTCCCGGCCTCCGGGACAGCAGAGTGACAGGAAAATGGGAACCCCAGGGCTCCAGAGGCTCAAAGCTGGAGTGGCCCTTACCTGAGGGGACTCGTGGCAGCTCAGCTCACTCTGGGACAGTAATCCCCTGCAAAATATTGACCCCCTGAGCCTAAATTTGCCTCTTGGACACCTCCCCTCCCCCTGCTCCTGGATCTATCCTCAGGAGCCAAGCAGAAGGCTGATCTCCCTTGATCATGGCGGCCTTTGAAACACTGGACACAGGCTAAGGAGTCCAGGGGCTTCCACTGTTCTCCCTATGCCCTGGACTCCCGACCCTTTCCCCTCCTCCTGGTCCCTCCACGGGCTCTCAGCAGCTGATCCACGTCCTTCTCTAACCAAGTCGCCAGAACTGGACAGAGGCTCCGGGCTGTTTTCATAAAGGAGTCAGGGAGGCCAGAAAATGCTCACAGCCTCAGATGACGTCCTGCATCCCGGGTAAGTGAAGGCCCGCTCTTTGTATGCTGGTCAGAGAAGGGACCTGCCCCACCTGGGACACACCTCTAAGTTCTGCCATTATCTTTTTCCCTTTTTCCCAATTGCAGGTGAGCCGGGTTGAGGCTGCCCCTGACCTTTTGGGAGGCTCAGACCCCTTCCAATGTCAATAACTCCGGAACAGCGGGCACTAACGTCACTGGGGGCTTGGCGCTGGGAAAGTTATTATCTGAAGGTGCCATAAAAAGCTTTGCAGGCCCCGAGCCTTCCCTGGCTGCCGTGGCCCCTCGTGATCCCTCAAAGCGGACTCCGCTTGAAGCGATTTGCTCTTGCTCCCGACCGGTTTTTGGAAGTATCAATACTCATAAAATGATTCAGTTGTTTTTTCTTTGCTGGGTAAAAGTATCAGGTTTTCCTAATGGGTCTGAGACCTCCCTGCCCTCTGCCAGCTGCCCCTAAACACAGACCTGAGCTTGGGTGGGGGAGGAAGAGGCCCAGGGAGATTGCTTCCTCCTCCGAGGACATCCTCGCCATGTGCTCGCATCGGCTACTGGATCTACCCATGGAAAGCTCTGGGTCCCCCAAGCACGGCCTACCCTGCAATCTCCCAGCTCGGGGTCTCTGCTCCAGCTGGCTTCTGTGTTTCTCTCCTTCTTTTCTTAAAAAGCCCCCGCCCCGACTGACCTGCCATCAAACGGGGGACACAGAGCATTCTGGGCCTTGGCCATTGACAAGTGTGCACTGTGCAGAGGCAGCCGTGAGTCCCGGATTCAAATTCTGCCCCAGATCGTTACTAACCATGTGAGTGGGCAATTCCCTTGACCTTTCTGGGCCTTCATTGCCTCATCTGTAAAATGAGGGGGTCAGAATGTTCTCTCTAAGGTCCCCCTGGGTTCCTGAGCCTCCGAATCAGCAATCCCATGTAGTTGATGATCTGGATGTCGGGGAACTTCTCCCAAGCAGGGACAGGCTGGGTCGTCCATCCCACCAGAGTGGGGGCCCATCTGTCCAGCACGTGACAGGGGCCATCCTGGGTCATCCCTGGGCTGTGACTCCCTTCTCTTCCAGGTGAGTGTTCCTGCAAGAGTCCACTCCTTCCCACGTGAAGTCAGAATAATTAGGTATCTCTGGCTCTTTGGCCACAAATATCACATGGTTCAGCAAAGGTCTTCAGGGGACAGACAGTAGTGATTCTGAAAGGGGCTTTTTTACAGATGGGGAAACCGAGGCCCAAAGAGGCATATATTGACAAAGGGGTCCAAACCCAACTTCCAGTCCATGGAGCAGATGGCCGCACCCAAGGGTGATGGCGGCTGTTTTCTCTTTACTCCCCAGCCAGAATGGGTGACTACACAGCTCAGGACCCCTGCGGGTCAGCCGGAGAGGGTGGTCATCCCTTGCTCAAGGCATGGCGCCCCTGTTTCCAGCCTCCTCAGTCCTCTGCTTTCAAGTACTTGTGACTGCGGGCCGCTGAGACGCCGAGGGTCACATGAGTGAAATCTGGAAGCTTTGGCCCCCGCTGCGGTCTGCTGGACCCGTGATCAGGGAGCTCCCCTCCCCTTTCTGAGCATCCCCCATTAACTCCTTCTGGCTCTGGGTGTTTGTTGTCCCGTGGCCATGGCAACGGAGGGAGGCACGGGTGAGCAGAGTAGCCTCTGAGTGCAGGGAGATCCCATCTCCGGAGCGGGGGTTTCTTTGGTCATAAATCGTGGCGGCCTCTCTCCAGGTGCCCCTGACTTCATTCCCCCCCCCCCCCGTGCCGCCCAGCCTTCTTGCCCCCTCTGCCAAGAGTCACCTGGGTGGAGCGGGCCCAGATTCCCAGTGGCTTACTCGGGAATAGGGCCTCCATCCAAGAAGCTGCGCTGTGCCGGGTTGAGGAGGAGGGGAGCCCGGACACCGAATCTGGGGGCTACTGCTATGTTCCCATGGCAACCTGCCGGGGGAGTTTACGACTCCAGGTGCGGCTCTTCATCACTTTTTGGTTTTAAAAACACGATCTGGGCACTTAAAGCTTCATAATTTCCATTTGAGGGTTTGGAATGTCCCAGGGAGCAGCAAGGAGTCTTGGGGAGAGGTGCCCCCCCTTTTTTATTAAGCCGGGCCTCCATGTTCACCTCTGGTTGGACCAGGTTCCTTTATAGGCTAGGGGCTTTGTGGAGCGAGGTCCTCTCTCTGAAGGAAGGGGCCATCTCCTCTTCCCCCTCTCTTTGCCCCAGAGAAGAATCCTCCCTTGCTTGATGTGTGGCCATAGCCAAGGCTGTGGTGACCTGAGGTTTGCCTCCTGCTGTCTCTCTGGGTCTACATCTCTGTCTCTCCCACAATGCTCAGCGTACACAAGGAACGTGGGGCTTGGGCAGCATGTTGAGGGAATACGTGACCACCACCCTGCCTCACCTACTTTGAGGTCAAAGGATTGAGGGTAATTATGTTTGTCAAAAAGATCTTCCTAAGCACAAATTAAGACAAGTCTGAGGTGCCATTTCACACCTCTCACATTGGCTAAGATGACAGGAAAAAATAATGATAAATGTCGATGGGGATGTGGGAAAGCTGGGACACTAATACATTGTTGGTGGAGTTGTGAACGGATCCAACCATTCTGGAGAGCAATTTGGAGCTATGCCCAAAGGGTTGTCAAATTGGGTGTGCCCTTTGACCCAGCAGTGTTTCTACTGGGCTTATATCCCAAAGAGATCTTAAAGGGACCTCCCCCCCCCATGCAAAACTGTTTGTAACAGCCCTTTTTATAGTGACAAGGAATTGGCAAGTGAGTGGATGCCCATCAATTGGAGGATAAGTGATGGTCTATGAATGTTATGGAATATTCTTGTTCTGTGATTAACGACCAGCAGGAGGATTTCAGAGAGGCCTGGAGAGACTTGCAGGAACTGATGCTGAGGGAAACGAGCAGAACCAGGAGAACACCGTACACGGTAACAACAAGATTATGTAATAATTAGCTGCGATGGACGCGGCTCTTCTCAACAATGGGGTGATTCAAGGCAATTCCAGTAGGCTTGGGATGGAAAGTGCCATCCGCATCCAGAGAGAGAACCAAGGGGACCGAGTGTGGATTGAAGCAGAGTATTTTCACTTTTTGGGTTTTTCCCTTTGGTCTGATTTTTCTTGTACAACATGACAAATATGGAAAAGTGTTTAACCTATATCAGATTGGGTGCTATTTGGGGGAGGGATGGGGGCAAGGGAGGGAGAAGAACTTGGAACCCAGCGTCTTACAAAAATGAATGTTGGAAACTATCTTTACAGGCATTTGGAAAATATAATACCATTGAAAGATTTTTTTTTGTTTTGTTTTTTTGCTGAGGCAATTGGGGTTAAGTGACTTGCCCAGGGTCACACAGCTAGGAAGTGTCTGAGGTCACATTTGAATTCAAGTCCTCCTGACTTCAGGGCTGGGCTCTATCACTGAAAGATTTGTAAAAAGACCTTCCCTGATCACTCCAGTTCCCAAACCAGTCATCTTTGAATATCTCTTTCCTCATCCTCCACACCTGGGTAGATGCTCGGTGTTGTTCCAGCCTTCACATCTCTCAGACATGTCCCCTTCTCTCCTGTGCCCCTGCTCCCACCCTGCTGCTGGCCCTGACTGGGGCAGGGCTTGGTCTGTTTGCTTGCAGTCTCTGCCCCTTCTACTCCTTCCTCCAATCAGCCTCCAGAGGGATCATCCTAAGGTATAGCTTGGACTTCCCAATACCTCCAATGACTCCCTATTATCTCCAGAAATGGATGTAAATTGTTTGATTTGACTTATAAAACTTCCCAGCCTGACCCCTTTCCCCCACTGCAGCCTCAGTTTATCTTATTCCTCTCTGCACATTCTCTGGTCTAGAATAACCATAATTACCACTTACATGGTATCTTAAGATGTGCAAAGCACTCGACAAACGTCCTCAAAGCCAGCTGGGAGGAAGGAGCTATTATTAGCCCCATTTGACAACTGCCATTCTCCCTATCTTGGCTGTCACTGCAGCTGACTGCTCCCATGGAGGCTTCCTCTGTGCTGGGGTGCCATGGTGTGCAGAGCACTGCCCCTAGATGTAGGAAGACTTGGACTCAAATCCAGACTCAGACTCTCCCTAGCTCTATGATCCTGGACAAATTGCTTCCCTTCTGTTTGCCTCAGTTTTCTATCTATAAAATGGGGATAACAGTATGCAGCGAGACTGTTGTTGCTCAGACGAAGTGAGATAATATTTGTGAGGTGCCTGGCACACAGTAGGTGTTTAATAAATGCTTGTTTCTTTTCTTCTTCCTTTCCCGGCTGGGAAGACCTCAGGGGAGCCTTTACCTGGAGTCAAGATTCTGCTTTTTTGATGGGTCTCTGCATTGGCTTGGGTCTCTGGCGTCCTGTTCTTATCCCTGCTACCCAGCGTGGCTACCTCAGGGCAAGAGGCAGGGGACCTTGGAGCAAAATGCTGTCTCCGCTCCTCCCCAGTTGGGTTCTTGGACATCCCCTGAGCTTCTCTGGGACTCAGTTTTCTCATCTGTAGGGAGGGGATGACAATCCTTGTTTTTGTTAAAGGCACAGGCCAGGGAACTCCCAAGTTAGAATGGGGGCAAAGCTCTTGGCACCCATCATTTCCCCCCCCCCCATCGTTATCTGCTGAAGTCTGAGGTAAGAAGCCAGGGGCATGGGATCTGAGACCCTGGAGTCAATGTCTGTCACTATTGCCAGTACCTGAATGACCCTTTCCCCCACTCCTGATCTAACGCTTAAAACTGTGCCCCTTATATAGTAGGTGTTTAATTCATATTGAATTGAGCCTCAGTTTACTTTTCTTTCAAAGTGAGGGGGTTGGACTGAAGCTATCCAGATGGTTACTTCCAGCTTTAAATCTCTCAGCAGACTGAGATTATATCAGCCATTTTCTCCAGGAGGAAACTGAGCCCCGAGAAGATGGCCTCGTGCCAGAGCTGGTGAAGCAGGGATGCCAGGGGTTGGTGGGGCCAGAGGAGCGCATTCTGACACCTGCGCGCTCCCAGGGTTTTCCTCGCTGACTCTGCGCTCTCAGAAACAAGCCTGAGGTCATTAGCAACTCCCGCAGCCTACCTGGGGATGGTGAGTAGGGGCTTTCAGTAACGAACTGGGGGTGCCGTTGGAAGGGTTTACGACGCTGCCGGTAACTTATGAACTGCAGCGAGGGGCCTGGGTGCGGGATTCTGGCCAGGGGCTCAGGAATGTGGGGCGTTACCTGGGTCCCTTTCCAGGGCTCAGAGGCACCTGATGGAGCTGACCCAGAGCCTCCCCCCTGCTGTGTGCCCCGGTGTGGGCCCTACCCCTCAACTTCTCATACTTGGCAGAAGCTGGAGCTTTGTCACCCCATCTCCAGCATTTCAGCCGATGGCCCGGGGCCAGAAGGACCCCAGTGCTTCCACTCCAAGCCCGCTGTCAATTTGAATCTCGTGTACCTTCAAGGACGATTTCCTCCATCTGGTCCCGATCCCATGTGCACTGAACTTGGAGCTTTGGGCCGGGGCTGGGGGGCGGGAGCCTGGAATTTACCTCTGCCTCCTGCCAGGAGTCCCTCAACAGGCTCTTCTCAGCAGCAGCTGTGCTGGAGTTTTCTTAGGGAAGATTGGCTTGTCCAGGAGGCTTCTGGTCAGAGATCCGGGGTCCCGGGAGACCGGAGGCTGGCCCCGTGTGAGGCTGTGGAGGCCATCCCCTAAACCTGGAACATTCTCCCTCTCTAGCTCCTCTTCCTCCAATCCTTCACTTCCTTCAGCTAGCCTTTACATGAAGCTTTGCTCTCTCTCTGACTTTCTTTCTCTATCTCTCCAGCTGTGTCTGCTTTCTGAGACCAGCTCAGCTAAGTACGGGATGGCCATTGGTGAGCAATTCTGTGGCTCTGGTCACAAAAACCTAACCCCCCAAATAGCCTCAGCCTCAGGGGCTGACTTCGGCCCTTCTGTTGGGGCAGACAAGGCATCCAATAGGAGGAAGGGGAGTGAAGGGTGCTAAGGGCCCCAATATTTCTAGGTTGCCCGCCTTCTCATAAATAAGTGTCTCTAATTGACCTAGAATCTTGAAGCTGGTAAAGCCCCTTACATGGCTTATATTACCTGATCTTATCATTTGACAAACTTCCTGTCTAGTGACCAATAACTGTGAACTGACTATTGGGGAAAGTGAAGTGTATTAAGCTTGGCGTTCTTGAAAATCACCCCATCTTGATCCATTTACCAGGTGAGATCACACATGAAATGTGCACTGCATGTGACCCTGCCCCCATAGGAAATCTGTTTGGATTGGCTGAAGGGCTTGGTCATGCCTTATAGGGCATGGATATAATCATCAAGCTGGCTGGAATCAGAGATTGATGCAAGCAGTGAACTAGGAGAAAATGTTCTAGGTATTCTCCCTGCCCCCCAAAAAATAAACATGAAAAGGAGCTACTTGAGGGAGAAGGGAGAGAATGCCTTAGCCCTGACCATCTCCCCTCATTATCTTTCTCCTCCTCCTCCCTCTTTTTCTCCTCCTTTTCATCCTCCTTCTTCTCTTCCTTCCCCTATTCTTCCCCCCCCCCCCAGGTTTGAAGAGCATCTGATGAGCATAGAAGAATCAGGAGGACTTTGCGATTCCCACCTTCACATCAATAACCTAGAAGCGTCCATGTCAACAGCATCTGCCTTGGGATCCAAGCACCAACTTGAGATTCAGGATTCTACCAGGAGCCGAAGGAGAACCACATGTGTGGGGGGGGGATATTGAGGAACCCAGGAATGGGATCCTTAAACTCCTCCTTTGTTGCATGTGCTCTCTGAGCTTGAGCACAATTTCCCTTGGACATTTTATTTAATGATGGGAAAACATATCGTAGATTTTTGTGGGATGGTCCAACTGTTCCATCTATATACCACTGTAGTAAACAACCTTTGTAAAAACTAATCGAGACCGGTTGGATAATTGCTATCAATTGATAAGCCTGGGAGAAAGCAATTATGGGGGCTGATGAGTTATTGCACGAGAGATCCACCACTTAATCCCTTGGGACCAGCCCATGGACCAGGTAACTATTGACTTAGAAAACCATAAATGAGCAGGCAGAATGCACTGCTGGGAGTTTGATGGCTCTGTCCCAGACAGTGAGTGGGCAAGTAGCAGCCAAGCTCTACTGGGGCAAGTGGGAATGAAAAGAGTAGGCTCAGAGCATGTGCTCCATCTGTCCAAATTAAGCCAGAGGAGAAGTTGCAGGTGGAAAGGCGGAGGAAGGAGTCAATGGCATTGGTTTTTATCATGTATCCCAAAACCATAAGAAATATCATTTTGGGGGCAGCTAGGTGGCGCAGTGGATAGAGCACCAACCCTGAAGTCAGGAGGACCTGAGTTCAAATTTGGTCTCAGACACTTCCTAGCTGTGTGACCCTGGGCAAGTCACTTAACCTCAATTGCCTCAGCAAAAAGCAAAAAACAAAAACAAAATATCATTTCATGGAATATTTGCTCATTCCTATTGTACTATTTATGATAAATATTTGAAAAGACCATTGTGGAAATAATTGTAGTTTATGTGGCAAAATCTGTGGCAGAGGCTGTGGAGGTGGAGAAACTCTAAGAAGTAATCGATAATGTCTTCTAATCAATTGAATTTGAATCAAATCAATATTTGATTCAACACTTAATAATTTCATTGGAAAGAGGACATAAGGAGGAACAGTGGAAAACATGTTGGAAAAATGGACTAGCTGTAATAAGTAAGACTAAAGACTCGGGGATTGCACAGAAACCTTGCACACACACATACATGCACCCCCACATACAGACACACACAGAGATGTGACACCCACATACACACACCCATTAGAAATGTGGTCATGAAAACAACTGGAACACAGGACATAGTGAACATAAACCAATCCAAAACTCAAATTGCTTCTTGTTTACTTCTTACTGATGTGGGGGTCACTTCTGAATCCACTGGACACATGCAATCATTTCACTTTAGCAAAATGAGCTCAAAATGAATACAAAAGTAAAAGAAAGAATAAAAAAGGAAAAAAAAAAGATTGTGTCCAATTGAGACAGCTCCAAAAAAGGGTGGGGGAGGGAGCAGCTGAAATGCACAGCAATGGAGAATTATAACCATTTCCTAAAGAAGTTTACTGGATATAAATCCATTGCCATAAAGAGATCAAAAGAGCTCCGAAAGTGTCTTTGTCAGCAAACACTCCACTTACTTGCCAAGTGGAAAGCTATGGAGGCCAAGGGCAATCCTGATTTAAATATAAACTCGTTTGGGAAATCTATGGAGAAGGACAGTTAGAATTAGCTGCAGTAGGTCCTCACAAACCGAGAAGCTGTGGAGGAAGGGAAAAGGGAGTGGGAGGAAGGAGAAAGTGAGGGGGAGAAAGGGAAAAGTGAGGGGGAGAAAGGGAAAAGTGAG
>JAJPUD010014987.1:0-17503 GCA_023553655.1 Myrmecobius fasciatus
TAAACTGTCCAGAATATATAAAATAACTTGTAACCATTTAATACTCTTAAGTAAATTAATATAAACAAAACACAGCCTAGTCTGAGAAGTATATGTTGGTCATCAGGATTAAAATTTACTTCCTCAATAATTTCTATCAAAATTTCATTTTAAACTAATTTTGTCATTCTATAACACTAGCAAAAGAAGCCTGTTTTTTTTTTTAATTAAAGCTTTGTATTTGCAAAACACATGCATGGGTAATTTTTCAACATTGACCCTTGCAAAGCTTTCTCTACAATTTTTCCCCTCCTTCCTCCCACCCCCTCCTCTAGATGGCAGGAAGTCTAATACATGTTAATTATGTTAAAATACTTGACAAATCAAATATGTGTATACATATTTATACAGTTATCTTGCTGTACAAGAAAAATCAGATCTACAGGAAGAAAAAATCTGAGAAGGGAAACATAATGCAAGCAAACATCAATAGAAAGCATGAAAATGCTATGTTGTGGTCCACATTTCATATCCCTCTTTCTGGGTGTATATGGTTTTCTTCACTGAACAATTGGAACTAGTTTGAAACATTTCATTGTTGAAGAGAGCCATGTCCATCAGAATTGATCATCATATAGTTTTGTTGTTGCCGTGTATAATGATCTCCTGGTTCTGCTCATTTTGCTCAGCATCAGTTCATGCAAGTCTCTCCAATCCTCTTTGAAATCATCCTGCTGGTAGTTTCTTATAGAACAATAATATTCCATAACATTTATATATCATAATCTATTCAGCCATTCTCCAATTGATGGGCATCCCTTCAGTTTCCAGTTTCTAGCCACTACAAAAAGGGCTGCCACAAACATTTTTGCACATGTGGGTCCCTTTCCCTCCTTTAAGATCTCTTTGGGATATAAGCCCAGTAGAAATATTGATGGGTCAAAGGGTATGCACAGTTTGATAACTTTTTGAGCATAGTTCCAGATTGCTCTCCAGAATGGTAGGATCCATTCACAGCTCCACCAACAAGGTATCAGTGTCCCAGTTTTCCCACATTTCCTCCAACATTTGTCATTATCTTTTCCTGTCATTTTAGCCAATCTGACAGGTGTATAGTGGTATCTCAGAGTTGTCTTAATTTGCATTTCTCTGATCAATAGTGATTTGGAGCACCTTTTCATATAACTAGAAATAGTTTTAATTTCATCATCTGAAAATTGTCTGTTCATATCCTTTGACCATTTATTGATTGGAGAGTGGCTTGAATTCTTATAAATATTAATTCTTATAAATATGAGTCAATTCCCTATATATTTTAGAAATGAGGCCTTTATTAGAACCCTTAAATGTAAAGATGATTTCCCAGTTTATTGCTTTCTGCCTAATCTTGTCTGCATTAGTTTTGTTTGTACTAAAACTTTTTAACTTAATATAATCAAAATTATCTATGGGATGTTCAATTAAGAGTTCCAGTTCTTCTTTGGACACAAATTCCTTCCTTCTCCACAGGTCTGAGAGGTAAACTATCCTATGTTCCTCTAATTTGCTTATAATATCACTCTTTATGTCTAAATTATGAACCCATTTAGATCTTATCTTGGTATATGGTGTTAGGTGTGGTTCAAGCCCTAATTTCTTCCATAGTAGTTTCCAATTTTCCCAGCAGTTTTTGTCAATTAGTGAATATTTATCCCAAAAGCTGGGGTCTTTGGGTTTATCAAATGCTAGATTGCTATAGTTATTGCCTAGTTTGTCCTGTGATCCTATCCTATTCCAGTGATTGACTACTCTATTTCTCAGCCAGTACCAAATGGTTTTGATGACCACTGCTTTATAATATAGTTTTAGATCTGGTATAGCTAGGCCACCTTCATCAGCATTTTTTTTTTTCATTAATTCCCTTGAAATTCTTGACCTTTTGAAGAAGCCTGATATTTAAGAAATACATTTCACACATTTTATTATAGAGTTATTTTTATCAGAGTAGTTCTTTTTTATTTCCAAGTTGTCCTTTATGATGTTAAATATACAGAGAATACAAAAGAATATTGAAACACCAGCCAGTCAAATATTTCACTCCCAATGAAAGCTGCTAGCATTATATCATTCCTAGTATGGTATCACTTTATTTTTTAGTTAATTAATAAAACCAGAACTTAGCTATGCTATATATTTTCTTTTTCTCCCTTTTTGTCCCATTTCCCCCTGTATTGTATGAGAACTTAGGAGTCATTTTTGCCTCATGTAAATAAAAATTTAGCTAAGGCTATATTTAGAAGAAGTGACCCTTAGAAAATATTTTCTCTTTGTTTTTTCTTCAGTGATAATGAAGGTATCCAATTCATTGTAAGTAGGGGCCATTGAGCAAGAATTCCAGTAAAGTCTATTAGTCAGTTTACCATCTCTCCATCTCTGTCTCTCCTTCCCTCCTTCTGTCTCTCCTTCTGTCCCTCCCTCTTTGCCCCCCTCTTTCTCCCTTTCTCTTTCTCTTCTCTTCTCCTCTCCTCTCCTCTCCTCTCCTCTCCTCTCCTCTCCTCTCCTCTCCTCTCCTCTCCTCTCCTCTCTTCTTCTTCTTCTTCTTCTTCTTCTTCTTCTCTCTCTGTCTCTCTCTCTCTCTGTCTCTCTCTCTCTCTGTCTCTCTCTCTCTCTCTCCATCACAAGGCCACGGGAACAGGTCTGAATCACCTTACTGTTGAAAAGAGTCATATCCAACTAATATATTGTTGATGGAGTTGTGAACTGATTCAACCATTCTGGAGAGCAATTTAGAACTATGCCCAAAGGGCTATCAAACTCTGGATACCCTTTGATCTAGCAGTGTTTCTACTGGGCTTGTATCCTAAAGAGATCTTAAAGGAGGGAAAGGTTCCCACATGGGCAAAAAATGTTTGTGGCAGACACAACAAACTATGTTGTTTATCTATCTAAATATACCTTTCACTCTTCACCCAATGCATTTGTTTAAGCAATCCTTAAATAATGCCCTAAGATAATTTCAAATTCTTAAAACCTCTTTAGGTCCATTAGCTAATCAAAACCACTGCTCATGAGTCAGGAAAGCAGTGTACAGTGGAAAGAACATGGAATTTGTGGTCTGAGCATCTGGATTTGAGTACTGGATATGCTACTGACTTCCTGTGATTTTGAGTAAGTCATTTAAATTCTCTGATCATATTTGTTTCTCAGTTGAAAAATAATTTATATTTTCATTTAATTTTTGGAAAGCCTCTTCTGTCATAAGAATCAGACTATGATCTTGCTCACCTAAACAACCACCCAAACACTGAATTGGGAGATCTTCCTCTCTTATAACTTTCCCCCTCCTATCTTCCAAATAGACATTGGACTATATAAGTGTTGAGGACTTTTTACCTTTAAGCCTACATCATAATACATGATTCTGATTTCCTCTCAGCCTCCCAAAGATCAGTCAGAATCCAATCAGGTGATATAACAATATTGCAAATGGACATTTCCTTAAAATAGAGTACAAGGTAAAGAACAAAAGGTGAATTAAACAGAATACAATCTCATTTGTCATTTCCCCCAATCACATAATCCCACTCTTCAATTCTGGAAAATGGGAATACTCTTGTTAATAGTCCCAAACATTGGAAACTGCTGAGGAATGGTCTCCTGACTTTGCACCCATTTTTTTACCCTGTTTAACTCTGTCACTCAAATCTTTCTACATGTTGTTGGCATCTGCTCAAGATACTTTCCCCAGATTTTCTTTTTCTAACCTTGTATGTTGCTAAATTTATATATAGCATCCTGGGACAGATCATCCAGCACCTTCTGGAAGAAGAATTTTGAAGAGTCTCATTCCCAATAAGTGAAGATCTTTGGATCCCAAAGCATTATGGGAACAAGGAGATTATTCAGAGAGACCCATGATACCAATGCTTGGAATGCCCTCCATACGTCTTTACTTACTGAATTTCTACCCATCCTTTAAAAGATAATCCATAGGAAGCCCTTAATAACTCTACCCTAAAACATTTTATTTTGTGCTTTATTTCATTTTGTACTTCTTGAACTTTAAAGGTAATGTACCTTATTCTCATTTTAGATGGTAATCTCTAAGAGAAGAGTTATCACATTTTACTTAAACTTTGTACCTTTCTACTCTCTATTTACAGTAGACAATTAATACATTTTATTTGAATGACTATTCTAACTTTCCTGGAAGCCTTATTATGGCTCTTTCTAGGTGTCTAGATATTATTTTTTTGTTTTTTTTTTTTAGCAAATTTTCTCATAAATTGGAGAAACCATTCATAGTCAAATGACACTGAGTAAATATCCAATCTTATCCATTCATAAATTTTTTAGACTAGGGCCTATAAATGGAACCTAATAGTTTTTGAACTCATGAATATTTTTATGTCCCCTTTTATGTCATCCTTACTTCCTTCCAAAGAAAATCTATGCCCATGGTTTACTGAAGTCTCGAGATGACCCTGTAGCCCTACAGGATGAACTCTTTATTTTCAGACAAGTACAAGTCTAGAAATGGATTCATCTATTTTTTTTTCCAAAGGTAAATTAAGCCATTTCATCAGGTAATGCTAGGATGAAACCCATATACTAAGGTGTAGCTGAATTATAATCTACTTTAATGAAGGGATTATTCATATGCATAAACTTGAAGTATTGTAGTTTCACTGATTTATTCTCCAAATTTAATTTGTGACTATTAATGGTTGAAAAAAACTATAGCAAATAGTTATAAAATAATATTATAATATTATTATTAACAAATAATTATTATTCCACTGAATATAAATGCAATGTCTGTTGGAAAACATTAATCGTCTGACTCAGTATTATTCATATCAGGGTTAAAAATGGATAATTCTCAGTGAAGGGCAAGGAAATGAATGAACTGATGGTATGGGTAGAGGAGCAACCAGTTAACAAGGTTTTATTCAGCTCCTGCTATGTGCCAGGCACAGTGCTAACTGCTGGACCAGTAGGAGACAGGTGTTGCCCATCTTCCCACAGCACATTTCTTGATGGGATGGGATCTTCTTCAATTAAAATATGATGAGGACAGCTGGCCAGCAGCTAGCACTGGCAAGGGGACAAGAATGTCAATAAATGGATCACAGAATTAAACTTAGAGGCACAGCTGTTTCTCATGAAGAATCTGGTACTGTAGCCATACACACAGGGGCCCCAGCTTTTCCATTCCCCTCATGCTTTTCTGTAGCATCTTTCAAATTGAGAATAAAATGAAAACTTCACCAACATTGTTAAAATTGCCACACTGTGTAGTCAAGCTTCACAAAAGTCCTGGTAAAGATATTAAATCCCAATGGCTTGTCACATGTCTCATGAGTCATTGAGAAGGCTGGAAAAGGTTCCATGACTCGTGACACTGGCTTTGATTTTACCAGTAGATCACACTCACATGGAAATGGAAGACACAATTTGTTCCAGGATTGAAAACTCAAAACAGAATGTGAAGAGTAACAGAAAAATCTGTAACAGCAACTTCTGAATGAGAACAAGATTCTCATCCTCTAGGAGACAAGGTAGCTTGCTGTATAGAGTGCTAGACTTGGTTACCTACCTTGGATAATCATTTAATCTTCCTGAATTTCAACATATTTCTTCTTCCTTAGGTCTCAGCTTACTCATCTGTAAAATTGCAGTCTTCCCTTAAATGCACATCCACATCCCAGGCAAAGCATTCATATAAGGAGGAGAGCTATTCTAGGAGAAGGAGCCAGAGCAATGGATTCTGGACTTGGAGCCAGAGGCTCTGAGTTCAAAAACTTTCTGAGATACCTACTGTGATCATGGTGACAACCTCTAAAGCCTCAGTTTCTTGATATGTAAATTGATAATAATATATTAACTATATAGTAAAATTTTAAAAACCTTAAAATATTTTGAAAGTACTTTGTAAACCTTAGAGTGTTTTATAGTTTTGTTATAGTTTTAAATTTTTTTGAGGGGTTGCTTATTTTTTCTGGCTTTTCTTATTACCATTTCCTTGATTGGAATAGCTTTTAAAAAAAAGACTTCGAAGTATTTTTTTAAAAATTAGGCTCGAATTTTAATCTCTTTTCTTCCATTCTCTCCCAAAAGATTGAAATATATTGGATAAAAATATAAAATTCATGGTATAATGAAAAGAGATTGAGTTAGGAGATGTGATCAAGTTTCACCTACATCACATGTGGGAAAGTGGATGTCACTTTCTTTTGTAAAGTGACTAAAATCAGAGTAGGTCATCCCTCAAGTCTCACATGTGAAACGCTATAGGATACAAAGAATACACTATTGGCAAAGCATCCCAGAAGTTTACTTCAGGAATCAACCAGCAGAGGGCAATATTAGCATTTGCAGTTAAAAACAAAATAAAACAAATTGGTTAACTACTAAATAAAAAATTAGCCATTTTGGGTTCAGTATATTCAGCTATATAAGAAAAGATAATCAGAAAAATAAATGAAGGGAACAGTAAAAATAAAGATGAAGTCAACCTGTGATGATAAAAGCAACTTATTTCTGGAAAAAAACCCCAATAAATTGATTTTTATCTTTGTTTAAATTGTGGAATATTTGCTGAACTATTATGTTGTGAAAATTTTACCCTTTCTTTGCCCAGAATTAAAAAAAAACTTATGAGAAGGAATGTCTCTTCCCTCCATATTTTCATCTCCTCCATATTTTGACTTTCCTCCATATTCTGACCTCCTTCCTTTCTGTTCCAGGATCCTTTCACAGGTAGTTCTCTGAAGAATGAGCAATGTAGGAATTAAGTTTTCTAGTTCCTCTCACCAATTTTAGAGCAACCTTAGTCAAGAACTTCAGGAATAATAGCTTGCATTTGCAGAGGAGAATGATATTGTTTACCCATACAGAGGAACTGAGGCTGAATTAATGGCTGTAAGGATCTTTAGTTCCGCTGGATTAGTTCAAAACACTATTAAGAAAGCGATTCTCTATTGTTTGCCAATTGCAGTTGGAGTAAGCATTCCACTTGGCTGAATTTAAATCAGAGAGATTAAACCCTAATTAAGATTTTTTCAGGTTGAATTTAGCTAGAAACTAATTTCAATTTAAGTTGCCATTGAACCAAATGCTGCCTTTGAAGGATAGCTATGAATGTGATTCCATAGATTACATGATCTTCGAGGTCTTTCCTAGCTCTAAATTCTATGATCTTCTGATCTTTTTTGGTGTGTAAAGTTATATTCATTTCTTACGTCCATATGAAGTTTCCACCATGTTTCTAGTATGAAATAGTTTGTGCCAGATAGAGCTCCTCTTTTTCTTTTGTTCTTTTAGGGCAAGAGTGTGACTTTTTTCATCCTTCCATTTTAATATATCACTAAATATTCAGTGATGCTATTTCTAATAATTCATTATGCATTTATATTTGGAAAATAGCCTTTGACCTAAAAATTATGAAGCCATATCTGGAGAAGAGACAAAAACTTTTCTTGTACATGCTCCTACATACAACATTTGACTTTCTTTACACAATAACAAGGCAAGAGCCAAGGGCTGAAAACCTTTCAGTGAGGAACAACAAATAATCTCCTGAGCACTGGAGCATGAAGAAGAGAATTTCCTTTAAACTAGAACATCAGATTGGAATTTGTAGTTCACAATTGCTACTACCCCATACTTCTTCAGATAGTTTCCCAAGTTCATAGAATCATCATTTTAAAGTATCCAGTCTAACCAGCTTCATCATACACATGAAGAAACAGAGGTAGTCAAATAAGTTGTAAGGGGCAAGACAAGATGAATGCAGGCAAATTTGTCTTCATATTCACAAAAGAAGTAAAACTAGGAACAGCAAATATAAAATCTTTTGTCTAAGAAAATGACCTGACTTTAATGATAATCATAAGGCATGTATTTGGTTCATTTAATCTTTCTTTCCTCTTATCCTTCCTCCACATAGCTGCCAACTCAATATTTGAAGACAAATCTCTGTATTATTTCTCTGTTCAAAAATCTTTAGTGACTTTCAACCCCTTTATGATAAAATTTTGTTGCTCTTCTGTCATATCCGACTCTTTGCAACCCCATTTAGGATTTTCTTTGCAAATTACTGGTGTAGTTTGCCATTTGCTTCTCCAGTTCACTTTACAGATGAGGAAACTGAGGCAAAGAGTTAAATCATATGCTCAGGATCGCAACTGAACTCAGGTCTTTCTGAATCCAAATTTTGTGCTCTATACACTGCACCACCTAGCTGTATATTAAGAATCCTTTGCAATCTGCAAAAAAAACCAGCTTTGCCAGATTTCTTTTATTTAACCTGGTTTATTCTAGCCATACTGGACTGCAACTCATTCCCCAAATTTGATATTCCATTTCACATTTCTTTGCTTTTGTTCATTTTGTCTCCAATATCTGGAATTTACTCCTTCCTCATTTGTTTTTTCCCCCAAAACTTAGCTTCCTTCAAGGCTCAGCTCAG
This sequence comes from Myrmecobius fasciatus, assembly GCA_023553655.1. Lineage (NCBI taxonomy): Eukaryota > Metazoa > Chordata > Mammalia > Dasyuromorphia > Myrmecobiidae > Myrmecobius > Myrmecobius fasciatus. The sequence goes on from JAJPUD010014987.1 coordinate 8,432, forward strand.
GTGTTGTTTTTGTTTTTGTTTTTTTTTTTCCTACAAGAAGCCTTTCTTGATTCCTTCCAACTTTTACTTCTTTTTCCTTTCTCAAATTATCTAATATTTTCTTATCTATGTACATGTTGTCATCCCCAGTAGAATGGAGGGTCTTCAAGAGCAGAGATTGTCTCATTCCTGTCCTTGAATCCCCAGACCTTATGCAATTCCTTGTACATTGTAGACAGTTAACAAATGTTTGTTGTTTCTTCAATTCATTCATTCATTCAACAGACATTTATTTTAAGCCCACCAGAATTTCTTTTAGATGCCTCCTGTTGTAAGAATAACATTTTGTTCCGTGGGTTCATAAACTCATGCACATTAGCATGACTGATTCAATCCATCCCTAGCAAATAAACTGTATAGATGACTAATAGTACCATCATCTTTCTGCCTCATTAAATTGGCTTTTGTGGATAGATTAGGTTTTTTTCTATTAGATCATCAGGCCATAGAAAAGAAAAGGACCTTATGGATGAAGAATCCATGGCCCTAGGGAAGTTAAGTTATTTGACCAAAACCCATATACAATAAATAGCAGCATTAGAATGTTGAGCAACTTTGACACCAGAGCCAGTCTGCTGCCTTTAATTGCATAGGGTTTTGTTTTCTGTTTTTTAATCTAAACAAACTCCAAAAGATTCAAATTTTTTATTTTATTTTTACTGAGTATGGTAAAACAGTGAAGGCCTTATAATACATCCCTTAATTTCTGGTAATGAGACCAAATTCATAGCTATTTGATTAATAGGATACTAGACTAGAAACATAAGGAAAAAATCCCACACAAAAGCCACTGCAAACTTTCTACTTTTATTCTTAACGATGTCCTCATTATCATTTTTTAAAATGAAAAGATTAAAAAAAAGAAGCAGGAAATTTGAAGGTGATAACCAGCTGGTCTTCTTCTGAAGCAGAAGAATTAATAGAATTAAAGTGTAGTGGGAGAGATGTTGGGGAAAATATTCTGACAATGAGAGTTGTTGAAGGCTGGAATGTGTTAAGGAGGAAAGTTGTAGAATTTCCTCCTCTTCTTTCAAATTAATACAGATTCCCATCTGTCTGGAATAGTCAGTCTCGTCCTGAATTTCCAAAGTTCCTTTTATTCTTTGAATTTTATAATTCTCTGAGCCCATGAATGCCATTTTAATTTAAGGAAGTTCCAGTTCTGAAAAATGTAGGAGTTCTGTTAGAAGGAACATAGTGGGTTCCATAACACTAAAAAAAAATCACTCAAAGTTTTTGTCCCAGGAATTTAGAAGGCTGCTCCACCAGAGAAAACAGTAAAAGAGGAAACCAATTATGACATTAACTAGGACCTTTCTTCTCAATGCTATTTCACTGTATTAGTACTTAGCACAATGCTAGGCACATAGGAAATACTTTATAAATGTCTGTTACCTTTAAACATGATAGGGAACACAGAACACTTGTCACTTTCCTGAGCATTTGTGGCTAATAAAACTTCTCTGCCACATTCATTGACTTGCCAGCTAATGAGAGACAGACAGACACAGAGAGATAGAGAGACGGAGAAGGAGGAGAAAGAGAAGAAAAAAAAGGAGAAGTAGTAAAAGGAAGAGGAAGAGGAGGGGGAGAAAGGAGGAAGAAGAAGAAGAGGGAGAGAAGGAGAGGAGAAGAGGAATAGGGGAGAGAAAAAGAGGAGGAAGGAGGAGAGTAGAGGGAAGGAGAGAAAAAAGAAAGAGGGAGGGAAGGAAAAAGAGGGGAGTGGAGGGGAAAGGAAGAGAGAGAGGGAAAGAAAGGAAAGAGACAGACAAACAGAGGGCAAGCATGAGAGAGAAGACAGAGAAGAGAGAAAGACATGGGGTGGGAAGGGAGGGAAAGGGGGAGAGAGTATGTATATGGGTGTGTGGCTTTATATTGTTTTTACTTCCTTTACCATTAGATCCAGATCACCCTTATACTATTGTTGTTCTTGGTGGTGGTGGTCCTTCTTCCTTGAAGAGAACCAATAACATCATAAGGGTAATGTTTTGATTTATGCATGAAATGGATCTCCCCCAGTCATCAAATGTATGACTAGAGGTGAGTAGTGCATAAGTGAACAAATTAATTAGGAAATAACTTCCTTTGGCTGTAATGCATTCTTTACTATTTCCCTTAATATTTCCCATACTCCTGCCACACAAACTTGCCTTTTTAAATTATGTTTTATTTAGGTTGATAATAAATAATAATATATGATAATAAACATAAATAACAAAAAATAAAATGAATTTTTAAAAGGGGGTAAATTTCTCCCCCCTTGAGCTTATTGGCAAAGTGGTAAGGGAGATGCCACAGAAATGTATTAGTTATATAGGGAGAAGTTGATTCAGAATCAAAAGTTCATCATGCTCAATTCACAAAATAATTTGCATGGGGAGAATTCTATGTGACTCTAGTATCTCTTCAATTCAACAAAAACTTATTAAGCATTTATGGGAGCTAGTTTGGTATAGTAAGAGAATTCTTTTGAGTCAGAGTAGCTCTGCATTCAAATCCTATATCTGACTATTGTGACTTTGGGCAAATCCCTTAACCTTCATATATTTCAGTTTCTTCATCTATAAAAATGGGGGGTTGGACAAAAATTGTTTCTTGAGATCTTTCTAATTCTAAATTTATGATACTATTATTTGCAAGATGACATGTAGCAAAGGAATAAATGGAGAGAGGATTGGATTAAACATGAGCAAGACCTGGATTTGAATCTTGTTTCTGATCTATATTAACAATGGGACTTTAGGCTAGTCAATCAGTGTTCTTAAAACTTTCAATTATAGGCAAGTTGTTGATTTGCACAGGATACACAGAGTTCTCCTACACTATTATAATCACACATCCAGATTCCGTCCTCCAAGACATTTTAAGACCTGGAGATATAAATATCAGTATGACACAACTTTCCTTTAAAATAATTATTCATAAATAATCAAGACTGAAAGAATTAAAATAAATGTAAAAAAAAGAGGTCCAGAGAAACCGGTTGTGAGAAACATGAAAAGAGAAGGATAACAATCCATTAATCTTAGGTCTAAGTTCAAAGGACATGATATTTATAACAGGAATATTATAATCCTTAAATATTTTGTCCTTGTAAACCCATATCCAGAGTATTGTGCTCAATTCTGGATACTACATTTTATTTATTTTTTAAAATATTTTTTATTAAAGCTTTTTATTTGCAAAACATGTAGGGGTAGTTCTTCAACATTGACCCTTACAAAGCTTTCTGTTACAAATTTCCCCCCCTAGTCCCTACCCCTCCCCTAGATGTCAGGAAATCCACTACATATTAATTATGTTAAAATACTTGACAAATCGAATATATGTATACATATTTCCACACTTATCATTGTTGTGCAAGAAAAATTGTGGATGCTACATTTTAGAAAGAATATTGTCAAGCTAGAGAGAGTCATGAGGATGTTGTGGGGCCATGATATCTGAGGGATGGTTAAAGGACCTGAGCCTAGTTGGCAAGGGAAAGAAATTTGTGGACTCTCTCTGTGTGTACATATGTGCGTGTGCCTGTGTGTGCTTGTATATGCAGATGCCTTCAAGTATCTGGCTTTTTCTGGTCCAGAGAGCAGAACTTGGAACAATGGAAGAGAAATTGTGGAAAGGCAGATTTAGCCTTGAGACAAAAGAAAACTTCCTAATAATGTGAACTGTATAACATTGGAATAAATTGCCTTAGAAGGTTAGATAAATGAGTATTTGTTGGGGTTTTTATAGTGGGGATACCTATAGAGATAGGAGTTGGATTGAATAGCCTCTGAAGCTTCTTCTGAGACTTAAAAAGGGTGAGGAATTCAAGAAAGTCTTTTTGAAGAAGAGAACATATTAGCTGAGCTTTGAATAAAGGGAAATACTTCAAATGATAGTGGGAAGAGATATGAGCAAAGGTATAAAGAAGGCAGGAGTTGTAGGAGAAGGCAGAATAAAGAATGGAAGGGGAGATCTAGTCCAGTTTGGTAGAATGTAGAATATGTGAAGGGAAATTGTATGAGATAAAGTCCAACAATTAGGTTGGAACTGGCTTGAGAGAGCCTTGAATGCCAGTTAGACACTTTTTGGAACTGTTCTATGTACTGTACATAAAACATTAAACTTAGTTCAATAAAAAGTCTAATAATGAGAGGAATAGTAAAAGTAAAGAGTAGAGACTGAAAGGAAGCACACAGGATAGGGAGAAACATTCAGAATTCCTTGTGGGTGTAGTTCTATTGTCTCAGAAGGTCTTGGTGTAAAAGATCATTTACATGGTGTGATTGGAAGAAAATAGCTGCCTGTTCCAAAATGCACATTCTCCAGGCCTGCCATAGAGAAACAATCTGATGAAGTAGGAAAGGCTTCTAATCTTGACTCTTGTTTCCTTACTTAAGTCACTTTACTACCTATAAATTAATAACTACAAGATCGTATCAAACACAAAAAGGTCACCAAAATTTTGGTGGGATTGAGAGCATGAGAGAGATGGTGGGAGCTCCATTAGGGGACAGTGAAAGGAGAAGGAAGAACAAAATGAGAGGTAGAGATCCATGGAATATAAATCCTCTCCTACTTCACAATTTTGCCAAAAGCAGACTTCATTCTCAGTCCAAATGTCTGTGATCCCTCTTCCCCCCCCAACTCCATCAGTGTTCTCCTGGGTGCCATGTCATCATTAGATTAAAGCATGCTGTAAACACACCCTTAGGTTCTCCTCTTGGGGGCACTCCAGAGGATCTTCCAGGGAGAATAATGATTAAAGTCAGATCCAAATCTGAACCACAGAAAGTCCTAGGGAACTGTTGTATGAGATGAGCCAAAAGGGAGCCTCCCACTGGACAAGCTACCAGACATATGTTGTCTTTTGTCCTCTCCCACTTTGTTGTGAGCCAGTTCTCTATTCCTTTGCAGCATACTTCCCATTCCATTACAGCTGATGGGGATTTTGCCTATATAAGGAGCATGAGACTAGGACCTCATGTTCTTTTTCAGCCTTTCCATCCTTCCTACTTGCTGACCACAAGTTTTGTGGCTTCATTTGAAAATAATGCAAAGTGTTACATTCCCCAAAGTATGCAATGACACAGTCTCTCTGTGCTCTTTTCTCTTGACATTAGTACCAGAGGAGAACAAGAATGTAAACATCTGTTTTTTATAAGTCCATTCCAGACTTATAACTTGATTAGTATAGGGGAATATTTGACATGATTAATTTTCCAGTCACAACATCATGATGGTTTTGTGTCCTTTTATTGCCTCTTTAAGGGATACAAAGCAAGAAAAATTATATTCTAACTTCATTTTGGTCTGTTTTTCAGTTTCTTTACTCTGCCAAATGTTTCTACTATAGTTGGTTCATGAATATACTATTTTAATACAATTAAAAACAGCAAATTTCCCTGTAGAAATGTGTGTTACAAGAGATATAATATTAACTTGAGTCTAAATTTATGAATAATCACTCAGTCTCTGAGAGAAAACTAGTCACTGAAGTGCAAGGGTATTATATTATGCCTTAAAATCAATGATTTGCCATGAGGCAACTTTGTGTCTCAAAACCTGCTTTCTTTCTTTCAATTATTGCTCTCTTCATCCTTCAAATTCAAGTCAAGTCAAATCAACTTAAAAAGCACTTATTGATTTCTTAGCATATATAAGGAAGAAAGGCAATATAATATGGTACAAAGCTTCTTAAACTGTGGGTAATTGAATGGCGATCATTAAATTATGATTATCAGTAAATGTTTGACATACATATCTGTTTTATTTACCTATTTACTCAAGGGTCAAATAAAAAATTCTCAGGTGGAAAAAGGGGTCCTGAGTAGAAAAAGTTTAAGAATCTCTGGATTGTGGATCATTAGTCTTTGTATCAGGATACTTAGGTTTAAGTATTATATTCACCTCCTAGCTTTGTGACTATGAATAAGTCATCTAACTTTGACTGTTCCAGAAAATTCTCAAAGATCTTACATTACAGATGTGTTGCTGATTTTTATGGATAAAGGGAATTTCCTCACAAGTATGATTCACTCAGCCCGCAACAGCCCCCAATTTGTAAAAGTCTCTACTCTAGGCTGAAGGTGAAAAACAATTAAATCCCTATCCTCAAGACATTTACTGTTATCATCTTTGGCATTCTAGTGTACTTGAAACTTACTGGTTTTGGTGTAGCTTATCGGTTTTGGTATAAGAGAACATACATTTAGGTTTTGACACATCATTCTGTGTGACATTGGGCAAATCTTTTTAATCTCTATTAATCCAAGTTTCTTCATCTCTAAAATAAGGGCTTTTGGCCAGAAGATCTTGGAAAATCTCTTCCCATTCTAAATTCTATGTTTCCTACCAATATAATTATAATAAAAGATCCTTTTATTAGGCTCTTATAAAACCAACATGGTAACTGCTTTCACTATACAATATTTATCCATTAGATGTCTTAATTTTCCCTGAATATGTAATCGAGATTCACAGTAGAACAGTGAATTGTAAAGATTCCAGGTCTGCTATGACTGTTGGTAGATTTTATTGCCTAATTAAAAAAAAACAACTTTGTCCCATCCTATCTTACTTTCCTGAGATGAAACTTTATATAGACTTAATTATCTTGTCTATTTTAAGAGTAGATTTTTAGTTATTAGTAAACACCAACATATTGATACATTATATATTAATATGTAGATGGTGTGAAGCATTTTACAAATATTACATCATTTTATTCTCACAACAACTCTGGGAAGTAGATGCTATTAAATCTCTTTTTTACAGTTCAGGAAACTGAGGCAACTACAGAGTGAGTGCTCAGGGTCACATAATAGGGCTCAAGTCTTTTGGACTCTGGGCCCAATTTTCTATCTTCTGTGGCATTACACTATTACTTTGTATTATACTATATAATTTTAGGGAAAAATTGATGATCCTTTAGAATAATAGAGATCAGAGGAAGATAGTTACTGAAATTAAGTTCTAGGTTAGCTAAATCTACCTTTTTTCATTCAATCATTTATTCATTCAATTGATTAAAAACATTTATTAAATAGCTATGATAATTTGTATCATAGAGAAAAGGAGATACCAAGTCCTTACCTTTCTGAAGATTACAATATTGTACAAACACATTACAGAGACATAAGTCAAGTTATTGAATAAGGCCTGAAATTAAAAGTTGTTATTGACAGGGTAATTGAAGAAGCTTTCATAAAGGAGGCTGATTTTGTATTCTACTTTTGTTTGCAACTTTAAAGTATGAACAAAAATTTAATAATGCAGAGATACGTCTGGACATGCAAGACATAGAATGAAAGCAAAGAGATGGTATAAGAAATGTTCTGGAGCCAGAAATAAGGAAAGTTTACCTGGAGCATAATATAGAGGGAAGTTGTAGGAAATAAGGCTGAAAAAATTAAGGCTTTATAGGATTGTGAATGACTTCAAGTGCCAGGGAAAGTAGTCTGAAGAGCCCCTGAAGAATTTTGAGACAAGTAGTGACAATGTCATGAAAACATTTAGCTTGTCAGTGGAATAACAGATTGGAGAGAGAAAGGAGGTAGATAGGAAGGACTATTAGACTGTTACATAATAGTCGAATTAGTTGGTAAGGAGGGTACACTGTTAGTTGCAGTGGGGATAGAGGAGAGACACTGGTGTGTGAGATGTTGAGAAAATGACAGGATATGAAAACTGACAGAATGTGAAGTTTGAAAGGAAAGAAAGAGTCAAAAGTAATTTGAATGTTATGAACAACAGGAGACTGAGTAAATTTGCCACAGACAGAAATTTTGACATCAGGAGGAGTAGGTTTACCAAGAAGAGTAAAAAGCTTAGCTTAGTTTTGGAGCTGTTGAATTTAAGTGCCACTGAGGCATCTAATCAATACTATTCTGTTGGCAGTTAAAGATATCATTCTCTGAAGAGGAGTCAGTACTGTATATATAGATTTGGGAGTAATCTATAGTACTAACTCCTCTTCTGAGAGCCAACTGAAGCCATGAAGGTGAAAGAGATTGTCAACACAAAGTGTAGACAGAAGAAAAAAGAATTAAGGACAGAGCCTTTGCAGCCCTCCATATTGGGGGATTGGAAAGATATGAAGAGTCAGTGAAGGAAACAGAGAAGGAAATGTCAGAGAAGTAGAAGTAAAACCAAGTATGTAAAGCCTCCAAAACTAAGGGAGGAAATGAAAGGAAAGAAGAAGAGGAAGAAGGAAAAGCTGCTTCGAGTATCAAGAACAGCAGAGAAGTAAAGCTGGAAGAAGACTGAAAAAGATGTCACTGAATTTGACAACAATAAGTGTTTTTTGAGAGAGAAAATTCATTAGAACAATAAATTTTGTTCTTAGCTCTTTCTCCCAATTTGAAAGAAAATTCTCAGGGTTTGTTTTCATACTTGAATTGCTTTCCCTTGGAGATAGTTCCCTCAACTTAGAGATACCAATTCTCTCAATGCTCTCTTCCTATTCAAATCTGATCTCAAGAAGACTCTGAAAGTCCTTTATACTTAAATATAAATGATTGGTTTCTACTTATGGGAACCACTAGAACAGGGTATTTTAACATTTCAAAGCTATAAACATTTCTTGTCTCTACTGAGTTAAGAATTCTGTATTAGGTCTATATTTGCATTTAACTGGGACTAAAGCTTTGAACTGAAATTAAGAAACTATTGCAGCAATTTTTTTTTTTTTTTTTTTTTTTTTACCATCAGGGAGTAAGGCTATTAGATACTCTTCTAAACAGAAGGGGGCCTTTTGGGTATCCTAGATCACACAATTTAGCAATCAATTCAGGAAGGATAGGGAATATAGAGAGGGAGTAAACTCTCAGGAATGAAATGTCTTCTTTCATCTATTTTTCTTCCAGTTTTAAACAAACTCCTGCTAGTTTGGCAACTATAAAAATAATCCTGAGTTTGGTGACACACTAGTAATAGTTCTAGTAGGGTGATGAAATCATACATATGCCATTTCAAAGATCTGTCTTACCTACAGCTCTCTCTCTCTCTCTCTCTCTCTCTCTCTCTCTCTCTCTCTCTCTCTCTCTC
>JAJPUD010014987.1:17513-39056 GCA_023553655.1 Myrmecobius fasciatus
CTCTCTCTCTCTCTCTCTCTCTCTCTCTCTCTCTCTCTCTCTCTCTCACACACACACACACACACACACACACACACACACATCTGGCTCAGTTCCTAGAATCAGCATCAATTGAAATGACGCTGGGTTCCTAGAACATTCTAGAAATGATATATAATCCCTATCCAGATAAACAGAGGAATTAGTAACATAAAAAATTATCTTTAAATGCTACTCTGGAAGAAGCTATATTATAACTGGTTCCCCACACATATACACCTACCCATTCCCCCACCATTTCATGACCTTTTCGGCTCCACTGAGAGACATAGAATAGAAACACCACAAAAGCAAAATGGCTGGCTTTGAAAAAAGATGTTTAGCATAAAATCAAAGGCTTAAAAAACCCTCTTTCTTAGACATATGGTCCAGTGTCCACTCTGTACATTGATAGAAATTCCTTTTCTTAAATTCATTTGCGAGCACTGCATACTCCTTCTACCTCTGGGGAACAAAAACCAAAAAAAAAAAATTGAGCAACAGAAATCCTAAGCTTTTCCCTCAGCTTTGCCTACCCTCTTATCCATGTTAGTAATAATATAACGTGTGTAATAATAACACAGAGAAACTTTGTAATGTTTTCCAAGGGACTAAGTTCCTTAAAGTTATTGGCAAGAGAATGACATGGGGGGCTCTGGGGAATACCATTTTATGGATCTTTGGCTGAGACTTTAAAAGGGGCTGTTTTATATATATAGGGAGAGTGGGAAATTTAAAATGAGGGATGTTCTAGTTAAGCTTTACAGTAAATACTCTTCCCAGTTCTTTTCCTCTGAAGGATTGAATGTTCTCAGCAAATAGAAATCATGATATTTAAACTTTCCAAAATCATCCTCTATTGCTTTTTTTTTTTAACTTCACAGTTCTTCCACATTTCTTTATCCTTTCATCATACTTAGCTCTTTTCCTCTGGCCCTCTGCCTTCGCCAAGTCTTCAGCTTCCTTACTCTCATTCCCTTTTGACTACAATCAACACCATACCCAGTTCTTGGTCCTCTTATCCCAGTCCCTGCTGTCTCTCCCGTTTTCCCACTATTCTCTTCCTTTTATTCGGGTCCTTCTCTCCTCGCTTTACCACAGCTTTGTAGTCCCTGTGGAGCTCAAAGATCAAAGAACAGAAGTGTGGCAGCTACCCAGCTGGGAGCTTTCCTGAAATGGGGAGTCTCATCAGCTCCCCCTCCTGGCTGGGTCGGTTTGGACTGGAGTTAAGGGGCCTTCCTAGGAGACTGAGCTGCTTGCCGTACCCTGGCTTCTGGAGAAAGTTGTGAAATAAGTGTTTGAGACAGTTTCTTACACATCAGGGAAGCTTTCCTTTGTGTGATGTCCCTCGGGTTTGGGTTTTTGTCACGCATTCTTAGAAGCCATTGTTTACGTTGATATTTTTTACAGGTTAGGTACTCCGCCTGTTAGAGAGGAGCTCCTCAGGAGGATGAGCGCTTCTCTGGGACTGAACTGACCCTAAAATCGGTTTAAAGAAATAGCAGCGTAAAAAAGAGGGGCCTCCAAAGCAAGGGGAGGAGGGGGTGAAAGGGAGAGGAAGGCAATCGACCAATCAGAAGTAGAGGCTGAGCAGGATTCCCCTCCTTGATTTTGAGCTGCAGCAGTGGAAAGTTGGGAGCCTCATTCTCTGGCCAAAGCCTCTCAGAACTTCAGCAGCAGGGACTGCAGAGGCAGCAGCTGCAGTTGCCGAGGCGGCGGCGGCGGCGGCAGCAAGCAGAGCAAGCGCAGGACTCCCGCCAAAGGCTTCAGGAGCAAGCAGTTTACAGCAGCATGCAGGGGGCATAGATGGGGCTCTACTCCCTCACTCCTTGAGGCGCTGCCAAAGTCCTAGTGGGAGATACTGAGAAACTACCTTCAAACAAAAACTGCAGCATCTTTGCCCTTTCCAATCCCCGCCAGGGATTGGGGTTTTTGGGTTTACACAAATTTAATCTTCAACTCCAAACTATTACCCCCACCCCTACCCCGGTTCAAAGAGATTTAAAAGATCTAAATGAATTACTCTTGAGAGGAAGCCTTCTGCTGGTTATTGAGGAGGACTAAGCACATTGCTTAGGCACTTGGGGGGAAAAAATGATTTCCTGGGAAATCGTCCCTGGCTGGGGTGTGGGAGTCCACACGGTACTCTTTTTGGCTCTGCTTTCTTCTTCCTTAGCTCAAGATACCAGTCCAGAAAAAGAGCCCGGTGGCGCCGAGGAGATCCCGGAGGGGGCATCCACCTTGGCTTTTGTTTTCGATGTCACCGGCTCCATGTATGATGATTTAGTTCAGGTTATTGAAGGAGCCTCCAAAATCTTGGAGACATCTTTGAAGAGACCCAAGAGACCACTCTACAACTTTGCTCTGGTGCCTTTCCATGATCCAGGTAAGGAAAAGAGAAAAAAAAATAACGTAAATGATTGTTCTGTTATTTATTATGCTCTCGGGACCATTCTTTCTAAGTGTTTCAAATGTGCAAGATGTTCCGGATTTTAAAGGGTCTTCTGAGTAAGTGCAAAACAGACAAGGAATTGTTCTTTAGTTTAAAACTCTGCCCCTTATTCATCTTTTAGCCATTAGGCATTTGGCTTATGGAAGATGGGGGAGGAGAAAGGAATCAGTATCTCACCCTCCTCGACTCTGGAACATGAACTTACCACAGGTACTTTAAGGCAACTGTGTTTCAAGATGAATGGCCTTTAAATACATTTTTAGACTACTGGGCTTAATTGTGTAGTCAGCCCCTGACAAAGGCATCCAGTTGCTTTACTGTTAGCCGGTATTCTCTTAGGAAAGAGAGAAAAGCTGGTTTGTGGAACCAGAAAAAGTTTCAATTAATATTGGCATGTGCAATTAGGAAACAGGAAATAGATGAAATATTTGTTAAATCTGTATTTCTCTCATTCTCTAGGCCAGCGCCACACACACAGTAGGGGTTTAATAAATACATGTTTATTGCCTTAAGCTGACTCTGTTCATATTAGTATTCATTTGCCATTAATTATCTCTGCTTATGGGTGTAGACCAAATGCCTGTGTCTTTTTAATCATCCTTGTGGAGGGGTGTGTGTGTGTGTGTAATATGGTATGTCTGTACTTTAAAAGTACTTGAACAAAAGTATATTTATGTTTGCCCTCCAGCCACGAATTTCATCGGCTTCACTGTAACTTGATTCTATTTACTTTTCAGTTTCTCTCTTAATAAGTGGCACCTCTCTGTGAGGCTCATGGGAGTCTTATTATCCATGGTTAAGGCCCCTTTTCCTTTAGAAACACCCCCCCCCCCCACATGAGTTTCATTAACACACATTACCACTAATTTTAAGAAATAAAAAAATAAAAATACTGGTTCTTTAGAATTTCAATCCCTTGTGATTCCACATTTTTCTTGCTTTGGTTTTCTTCTTCTCTCTATTCCTGAGATAAAATCTTAAACACAGAAGAGGACATCAGAAATCGAAATGTTAAACTTGTCTATTTTATAAATGAGTATGAATTGATATGATTTGTTAAAAGTAGCATGCTTCTCAGGTATTTTAATGAGTTATCAGCTTTAACAGAACAGAAAGAGAGATTTATTTGGAAAGAGACTATTTTGAAGTTTTCATTTTCACTGAAATATTGAAAGCACTAATTTGCTTCATCTAACTTGTTATGAGAATTAATATGATATGGTAGAGAGGGGATTGAATTTGTAGTCAGGAAAGCCTGAGTTCAAATCCTTCTTCAGATACTCATTAGCTCTGTGATCCTGAATAAATGACTTCTCTGTACTTCAATTTCCTCATCTATAAAATAAAAGGGACAGAATTGATGGTCTGCAAAGTTCCTTTTAACTTTAAATCTGTGATTTTGTAATATAGTTAAGTGGTTTCTACACTGATAGAAATGATGAGGATTTAGATCTGGAAAGACCTTTGAGATCACCTGGTCCAATCTTATTTTACACATAAAGATTAATATAAACCAGAAAGTTTAAATGACTTGTCCGGGAATACATATGTATTTAGAAGTAGGACCAGGATTTGAATCCCATCTTTTCACTCCAAATTCAAACATCTTTTTTTTTCTCCTATATTGTCCAGCTCATCCTGTCATTAACCCTTACTGAATTTAATTTATTAACCAGATTATCTTTGCTGTTGTTTGTTCATGTGCAACTCATTTGAGGTTTCCTTGACAAAGATACTGGAGTACTTTGTCATTTCCTTCTCCAGCTCATTTTACAGGTGAGGAAACTGAGGCAAATGGGGCTAAGTGACTTTCTCAGAGTCACACAGCTAGTAGTTGTTTGAGGTCAGATTTGAATTCAGAAAGCTCAGATTTGAATTCAGAAAGCTAAGTCTTCCTGAGTCCAGACCCTGTACTCTATCCACCGAGCTACTTACCTGATCCCTGTACCACTTCAGAAGATGCTCCCTTATGTCTTAGACTATCTGATCTATTAGATACCATGATGCTAAATCAGAGATGTTAATTTTGAAAAAGTGCAAGGATTTCACAATTTTTGACATAGAAGAGCTTGATTTTAATTTTGATAATACTTTATGAAACTTTGTTACTTTTAACATTGTTGAATCCAGCATACAAAGACCACCTTATAACCATATATGGAAGTTGATGTCTTGAACATTTGAAGTAATCTTCAAAATGACTGGAATAGATGAGCATCATTCAGTTCTTATCAAATATATTGCTTAAACTAGTGTGATATTCTTAAAAATTTAGCTATTATATAGTCAACAAATACCCCAAAGAAAAATCCATTCAAAGCAATATTGATTTAATAAGTGAAAAACACATGGAATAATTACTTAGATTTTAGGATTGTAATTTCATGGTTTTAGAGTCTTAGACTTTAAAGAGAGAACTTCCTTCATATTACAGGTGAGGAAATTGAGACCCAAAGAACTTGTCTAAAAGTCACACAGAGGAAAAGATGGAAGAACTGTATTTTTGAGCTCTCCCTCATCATCATCTTTCATTATGTGCTGAGTCAGTTGCCAAGTCTTGTAATCTCTAACTTCGCAGTATTTCTCATGATTGTTCCCTTTGCTCTGTTTAAGACTACCACCCTCATTCCCAACAACTGTTTAAATTATTCCAATAGCTTATTAATTGGCATTCCTCTTTCTAGTCTCTTCTCTCTCTAATCCATCCCCCACAGAGCTGCCAAATAATCTGTCTAAACTGCAAGTCAGACCATGTCACTCTGTTACTCAAGTATAATCAATAGCTCCCTGTTGTTCCTAGGGAAAAAACCCCAAATTCCTTACATTGATATTTATAATGCTTAACAATCTACCCTTTCTGATTTACTTTATATCATTCTTCTTCACACTTTCTCCATGTCAGCCAAAATACCTTCTTAACCGATGAAATGAGATAAACAGTACAGTGTCTAGCAAATAGAAAGCACTCAAGAAAGGTTCCTTCTTTTTCCTTTTTTATGTCTCTCAGAATTCAGCATTCCATTTTCTGTCACCTGGATCTGGATTTAGAGTTGCTCTTTACTCACCTTAGTTTCTTTCAAGTCTCAGATCAGAGATAACTCTTAAACCTTTTTCCCTTCTCAAATTAACTTGCCTGTCTATATAAATGAGTCTTCTCTCTGTTAAAATAGCAATGCCCCCAGAAGCTTTTCTTTTATTCCTAGCACCCAACTTTGAGCTTTGCAAGTTGTAGAAGCTTTTAACATTATTCTAGAACGAAAGAACGAATAAATGAAACTTTTACCCTACTTTCCATTTTGTCATTGATAAGGATATTAATGCTTTCACTTTGTTTATAGTTAAAATGAATTGTACTGTTGCATTTCATAGCTGTTCACAAAAGTCCTTATAACACATAGTTGGTCTTTGTTGTTCTTTATTGCTGTACCAATGACAAAATCAAATTAGGGAAAATAGGAAATATATTTGTTCAATTCTTTTAACTTGTCAAAACATTTTCACATTAACTCTCCTGTTTGCTGAAATGTGCTGATAGATGAGATTTGGGATACAATTCAAAAAAACCTTTTTCATTTAGGTAGCTGCTTTTCTGCAGAGAGAAAAGAAAGAAAAAGCAAAGAGAGAAAGCAGTTAGGAAGAGGGGAATGAGGTGTGAATATGCCATTCAAAGTAAGAAGTATGTGCACACCCAGGGGTTACTTGGGAAATGAGGTAGTGCCAGGAGATTATAAAAGGGGAAGAGAGGAAAATCACATCAGCTTTTTGATGTTGACAAACCAATGATGATATTAACACATTCACTTTGAATTTTCGCACTAAGGGAATTACCTAAAATCTACCTTCCCCAATCTTTATTACTTCTACACTGTTCATGGGGAATACTAAGTTCTAGTTGATTGATTCAATTACATTTATATTCTCCATATAAAAGAGATGTAGAAGACAGTAGGAGAAAGAAAGAAGTTAAACATTTTATCTTGATTGATTTGCCTAGCCTAAAGAAATAGCCCACACATAAAATTTTCCTCCCTGCAGCATACCATTTTGGGAAATACTGCATAAGCTCTTCCCCTACCCAAATGGCATAAAATCTCTATTACTGTTACAAATGTTTTCATCCATAGAAGTATCTATGTGGTTGATATGACCATAGAATCATAGATTGAGAACTAATAGGGAGATTTAGAAGTCATTAATTTCAAATCCATCATATATATATATGTATTTAGTTGAAATAAAAAATGCATTTACTAATTTTAAATCCATCAAATTATATATTTTTAGTTGAGATTAAAAAATGAGCACATAAATTTACTTGTCTTTGCCTTTTGAAGCAGAAGGATAGACAACACTTATCATTATCATGTCTGTCAAAATGAGTTGACCATAAAGACTCCAGCAACACAGAACCACATTTATCAGAAAAGCATTCCTGCCAGCATTGATTAATTTGTCATCTTCATTCACCTCGTAGTATTTTAGTACAGCAAGATTAACTCACTTTCTCTTATGATTGTTCTTTTGAAGAGTTTTATAAGACTTCTTGCTCTTCTTGTTATCACCCCTGAAACCTTGGCAAGAGATGAAGGGTAGACTCCTTCTGAATGTTGTAGTCAAAGACTGTTGATCTTCTGGATACTTGCTAGCAAAAAAATACTTTCTTAACTGGGGGAAATACCTAATTTATCTTATATCTTAGCCTTGACATTTTCAGTAGTATTTGAAATTTTGACCTCAAAGGCTCTGTAGTCTTCCTTGTTCAAATATTCTTGAAAATCTGTACCATGGCACTGACTTTGGCACTGGCTTTCTTACTTATGGAAGCTCTAAAAAACAACCTCATTATTTTACAGATGAGGAAAGTAGGGGTATAAAGATTAAATTACTTGCTTGGGGTCATACAGGTTCTTATATTACAAAAAAAATTAAATATGACTCTGACAAATCTGATCAAATGAAGTAACTGATGTTATACAAAACAGAAATGTGATACAGTGGAAACAGGGTTGAATTGGGAGTTGCCCTTAGTTGTTTAACTTTGAAAAGCCACTTAATGTCTCTGGACCTTAACCTGTTTCTTCTGTAAAAGGAAAAGTAAGACTAAATTATCCTTAAACTACTTTTTGGCTCAAAGTTCTTTTATTTACCTTGAGAATGTATTGAGAGGTAAATCAATGGGATAAGATGATGAGTATTACAGATTTATCAGTAAAACTAGTTTATCTCTCTCTGTGTGTGTATTATTATGACAAGATGTTTAAAAATTCATTTCCTTAATTGTGAATGGTATGGTAAAGCTTGAATTATGTTTTAAAAAATCATTGATTTATACCTTTATACATATTTATATGCTAATGAAGTCACCTAAAGAACAGTTTTCTAAGTGGCTATAGTGTCAAAATATCTGAGAATATTATTAATGAAGTAGTTACACTATTTGAAAAGAAAATATTATATAATAAAGAATTTTAACTATTTTACAAGATATTTCTTTTCAAATTGAAATATTTTTGATATCTAAGAAATGTGGGAGGAAGAGGTATTAGAAGGATAGAATCAAAGTTCCTTTTCCTGCTGAGCTCAACTCCTTGAAGAAAGAATTTTGATGAGGAGATTTTCTGTATCTATATAAAATCCAAAAGGAAGAAATGGACCAAAATAGGAGATATTTCAGTTGAACCTAGTGGACTGTTTGATAGCACATATATTTTTGAAAAGTTGGATGCAAATTAAATGTTTAGTTGACATTTTAAAGAGGAGTTCACTATTTAAATGAATCCTTTAGTGAGTCTTGTAAAATGAAGACTACTCTCCCCTTTTAAAAACTCAGTTTTATCTTGTTTTCAGTTTGGTTTTCTCTCCTTCTTAACACCTCATCTTTCACCCATTGAGAAGTCAAGGAAAACAGCACTTATTACAAATATGCATTTTCAAGCCAAACAAATTCCTACATTAGACTTGTGCAAAGGAAGAGACCTTTTGCAAAGTCATAGCAGCCTCTTCATTTATTTCTTCATAAATTTGAGTTTTCTATAGTTTTTTGTATCATTTCTTACATCATAGTGTTCATTTTTTTTTTGCTTTTTTTTACTTGTGCTCTTCTAGGAGACAAATCTTCAAATTTTATTTGCACATTTTCTTTTAAAGGTCACTATGTTTCACTTGTATAGAAATCATGCTTTCTTTTAATATTATTGCCTTTTACTTTTCTAATTCCAAATTTAACTTCATTTCTGCATTCCTAATCAATTATTATTTCTTTTGTTTGCTACCATGGGTTCAAATTTTTCTTTTTTTTGCCAATTATTTCTGTTAATCTGTTTTCAAAATTCTTATTTCTCTTTTAATCTACTTAGGAATATCTGCTGTGATTCCATGCCTTCTTGGGAATCCACGAGGGCCTTTTCCTCTTCTTCTTGATTCTTTTTCCTTTGATTAATTTTCCTTTGTCTTACAATATTTATTTATTTTTTGTTTTTTGCTGAGGCAGTGAGGTTAAGTGACTTGCCCAGGGTCACACAGCTAGGGACTGTTAAGTGTCTGAGACCAGATTTGAACTCAGGTCCTCCTAACTTCAGGACTGGTGCTCTATCCACTGCGCCACCTAGCTGCCCCACAATATTTATTTACAGATGCCTGAACTCTTTTACCCAATGTGAAAGTCATTTCCCTTCTCTTTTTAATATCTTTCCTGTTGCTTTATGTATTTATGTTCAGGATCTTTGATGGATGTCTTTGGTCATTTCAGTCTTTTTTATTTTTCTTTATTGCTCACTTTTTCTAAATCCTTCTCAAAGCTTTGTTGGTATTTTCCTTGTGACCCAGATCTCAAAGCTGTCTCAGCCTTCTCCCATGATGGGAAATTCAGTCTCTCAGACATATCTTACTTAAATTCTCTCTGTTCCTCAGTTCTCTGATTGGACTTTGTTGAGGACCAGTACAATGCTGGGCTCCTTGTTGCTGCTGCAGTCTGAACACATTTGTACTATTTGAATTTCAGAGGTACTGGAGGAAGGGGAGCAGCGTAGAGTTCTGTTGCAAGCTGGTGGGTCAGGTTGTGCGTCCCTGCTGCCACAGCACAGTGGGTGGTAGAGGAGGGAATCCCTACTGATTGCATTAAGTGAATAAGTTTTTGAAAGGGTGAGTCAGTGGATTTTTACCTTATTTGGGGTCCTGATGTCCTAGACTTCCTAGACTTTAAAGCTGAAACTACTTTATCTCTTACCCATAAATCCTATTTTGGACAGGTGGTGAAGACTGGAGAAAATGTCTAATCCTCTTTCTTGTTAGTAATGTAATCCAAAAAGTTTTCTTTAGTTTTGACTTGATTAAAGTATAGTTCATCTAAAACAAGAAGTCCTTTTGACTCTAGGCTGATATACAGATCCTTCTGTTTGGCATTTAAAACCTTTCCCAGCTAGCTCCAGTGTTGTTTTTTTTTTTCAGGCTTATCACCAATTACTCCCCTTCACAGATTCTACATTCCAGCCAAACTGGTTTATTCCTCCTTACTGTACATGACACATCTCCAATCTCTGAGCCTTTTCACAGGCTCTACCCTGTTCCTAAGATTCCCTCCCTTTTCAAACATGTCCTCTAGAATCCCTCCTTTTCTTTAAGATGCATGAGACATTTCTGAAACCCCCTTCCCATTCCCATTGTTTATGTTCTCCTCCCCTACCATATTACTTCTTATTTACTTATTTGTGTACATGTTTTTTTTTTTTTCATAATAGAATGTAAGCTCCCCTTACAGGCCTGTTTCTGTTTTTCTTTTCTTTGACTCTGTAGTATCAAGTGTAGTGTCTGTTGTACAGTGGGTGATGAATAAATGCCTTTTCAATAAATGAATGACTGAATTTATTTAAATTAATTGAAAATCAATTGATCAGTTTTAGGGTCTGCTACTACCTAGTAACTAGGAAATGATTTAGTACCACTGAAAGAGTGAGAAACTAAGTAATTACTGAATAGTCTTTTATTCATCTTCTGTCTTCTGGAAAGGTATGAAATTAGCATTTTAGGGTCAAGGAAAAAAAATCCAAAGAAATAACTTTAAGTTCTATGCAACTTGTAGATACATATCAAAGAGAGTAGTTGCAAGTCTTCTATGGAATTCTCTACAGTCTGCTTCTTCTAATTCCCACTTCTTATATCTATTATTACCATGTTTGTTTCTCATCAGAGTTTTCCCTACAGAGAGCCCAGAGAACAAAATGAGAAGAAATGGGCTTATATTGCAGCAAAAATGTATTTGGTTCATATTTCCTATCTCTAAGATAAGCTGAATTTTAAATTAAGAAGATCTTGATTCAGATCCTGCCTTTGATACCCTGAAAAGAAGGAGAGTGCCTACCTTCAGTGCAGGTAGGATTTCTGGGCCATCAACATCTTCACCTTGCTCCTTCTACTGACTTGCTCCTCTATCTCTATCAGATGTAGTTTCACTGTTTCCTGTTGGATAATATTTCACTATATTATCTGCCACCTCTAGCTTGTAACTTAGCTGAAATAATTGGTGGCTTAATAGATGAAGTAGAATATTGTGCAAACCATGTTGACTTCTTCAGGGAGCATCAGAAAATCTCTTTCTAGAAGATTCAGTGTCTAAAATTTCTTGAACTTCAGAACTTTAAGTGTAGAATTTCCACCAGGCATCTCTCAAAGTTGCTCATGTCTTTTGTCTGTTAGAAATCTCCATTACAGAATCATGAAGTCTAGGAAATTCAGACTCTACCTTTCTGTATATACAAGGCTGGGATACCAGATGCCGTAGCTTTGAATTTCCCTCACAGACTGCCTGTAATCTCATATCTCCTATGGTTATATATTTTTGCTGCAAGTTGCTATTGAGAGAAATATTCCTGGCCCTTTGCCATACTTTGCAAGATGCCCAAAATAAAAGATTAGGAATGATTAAGAGGTTGGAGCTTCCTCCAGAACTCAGTACTTCCTCCAGAGGTGACTCCTTAAATATGATTTTCTTCCCTTGTCTCTTAGAATGAGGGCAGCTTGCATTTTAAGGGCCAGTAGGAATGTGTTTTTTCCCTTAGCTAGCCAATGAGTTGCTTTCATCTATTGAAAAACAACTTACTAGTATTATCAAGTTGATTAAACTCTGTAATGAGTATGTTTAGATAATTTCTTAACACTAAATTTTCTAGTTGTTTAGGAAACTTCAGAGTTTGGTCAGAAACTTCCCTAATTTACCTTCTTTATAATTAAAATTGTGATTGGCATAATTTGTAAGATGATATTTCCCATTATTCTTTTTCCTCTTCTATCTTCTTTAGTGATTGATTTCAGGTACTCTTACATTTTATATATTAATTACAATTGAATACATGTGTAATATAAAGACAGGTTAAGATGACCACTCATGAACTGACATTAAGTAGGTCAAATAGGTGTTCACTGGAAAAGCATGATAGGAAGTATTTAATTCAGTCCCAAGCAATCTGAGATTTAATATATTTTTTTGACAGGGTCATTTATTGTTGAGAAATTTTACCCTTTGCTGGCAGAAGAGAAAATGAATTAATTTCTTTTGTAGTGCTATTGAATTTCTAGCCAAAAAAAATTAAGATTTTAAAAAATCTGTGAATAATAACTTTATTAAGAAATTATGGCTTTCTTCATAAGAAGCTTTTTGATTACCTTTTTTGGGGGGGGGAGACTCAGAGAATTTTGCTGACATTTCAAATTCTCTCAAGTTCTAGAACTGCCTTGTATACTGGGAATTATGTGCAGATTCAAAGATGCTTTGCCTAAGCATACTCCTGGGTTTATTTTTTTGGAAGTTCAAACACACTAATTGAAGCAATTTTCCCATTAGCACCAAAGCATTGGGGATTTTCCTTTAACTAGTTTCCTGGAGCAGGTGGGAGGAATTCCTTGAAGTTCATAGACACAGAAAGTGCAGTAACTGCCATTACTTTAGGGCAACCTATAGTTAGTCTTGCCAAGACTTGTTAGTAGATGTTGGCTAAAAGAGAGAGATTGGGGGAAGGGGAGAGAGAATAGTACAAATACAGTTAGGTGGACCCTGTTCATGAATAATTCTAACTGGGAGGCCAAGATAAAGTGTCATGAAACCATAGTAATCAGTGTTAATGGAGAGGAATAGAGCTATCTAGAATCAATAATAAGTTTTTGGAGTTAAAATGAGCTTTTTTGTATGTTAGTTAAGTTTCTTGTAAATGTTTCAAAGTTCTTCAACAGGACCCAAGATAACTCTATTCTGCTGTCTTTTCCAGCTCTCCAGATGATTATCTTTTTTCTTTCCAAATTTACTCCCAGTTTCCCCTTGATCATTCTGTCCCCATCCTTCCTTGGATTCCTTAAATTAAACCTTATGATTGCAATATCCTCTCTGATTTTGTTTGTCAAACTTTTCCACTTCAATTGAATCCTTTTTCTGAATCACCACCTCCTCCAGAATTCTCTTTTCGCTGACTGGAAAAGTGATTATGATTCTCAAAAAAAAAGGAAGTTTCATAACTTTAGAAACAACCTCACTAAGTGCATTTGGTTTTGTTTACTTGTAAGAAACACAACTTATTTTTTGTTTTTTTGATGCCTTGTTCAGGTGTGTCCAAATCTTTGTAACCCAATTTGGGGTTTTCTTGGCAAAAATACTGGAATGGTTTGCCATTTCTTTCTCCAGCTGATCTTACAGATTAGATAACTGAGACAAAATCATTTATCCAAGGTCATATAGCTAGTAAGTGTCTGGGGCCAGATTTGAACTCAGGAAGACCAGGCCCTGTGCTCTGGGCACTGGGATGTTACCTAGCTTCCCATTGAGGCCCTAAGCATTCTTATCTACAAATTGGAGTTGGAACAAGTGATTTCTAAGGTATTGTGCTGTTTTAAGATTTGCCAAGGCTTTATTGTTGCTCTCAGGTTATAAAATTCTAGGTATTGTCTTCCAAAGGAAAAACTTCCATACAAATGAAAAATGAACAACTATGTTTTCTCTTTTGTGGGTTAGAAGTTGGAATAATTTTAATACTAACTAAAGAAATTCCTTCTGTTTATATGAGGACAGAACCATTTCCCTCCATGTGAGTCAGAGAAAATGGAGTGTATTCTCCTTTATGTAGCTCAGCATTTGTGTGGTTATGCCCTATGGAACTGAAAAACAATAAAAACTGATTCTCATCATAGATGACATCATTGATAGTTATATATTTCATCACAAATTGCATGACTTAGCAGATAAGCTGATGGAGGTGGAAGTAGGACAACCTCAGTTCAAATACTGCTCCTGTTAGACATTTTAGATTTGTTATATATGTGACTATAGGTAAACAAAAATACTCTATAATTTTAGGCACCTCTCAAAAACTATACAAGTTATAGATGAGCCTGTCTTTAGTTGGACAAATCCCTATATCAGTGAAATAAAAAATCTGAGATAAAATTTCACACATATAGGGGCAACAACAGTTTTTGAATGTGATTATGTCAGATACCTGAAACTGAAAAAAGAAAATAGCAAGGGTGAAAGAGGAAAAGAATTAATCATGGCACATAGACCAGATCAAAAGATGTTATTTATAGACATCATCAGACAAAGTAAGTTCTACAGCTGTTTATTGGACTTTACTATGATTACAACCTCAAATCAGAGAGCATCAAAGAGTATCTTTAATTCTTTTAGCTGGAATTGACCACAGATACAAATCACTTTTGGATCATAATTTGGGTCTTTTAATCTCTTCCCTCTGATATATTAAGAACACATTTCTCTGATTCCCCTCTCTTGCCCAGGTTGATCATTGTATCTACAATGCTATATCCTACTGCCACTGCCTGTCAAAATAAACATAGCCTTATTCTTCCAGCCAAGTTCTTGTCTTGTATTGTAATCTGTATAGTCTGTTCTTAATGGAGTTAGAGTAGCTCTTTGTGACAGTGTCTAACTCTTCTGGATATTTACTAACCATCCTTTTAGTAATATTTTCCAGAATTTTTCTAAGATTCAGAGTCAAGCTCCCAGGATTGTAGCTTTCAGACCTTGTTCTCAATAAAAATCAGGTCTATCTTTGTCTTTCCCTGGTCTTATGATACCTCTTCCATTCTCTGCAACCTTTCAAGTATCACTAACAATAGCTAACAATCTCACCTAATAGTTCTTTCAATATGTGAGGGGTATAATTATTCTATACCAGGTGACTTGGAGTCATCAAGGATATTAAGTGATCTACATCCTTGCTTATTTTAGGCATCAATTCCCTGTTAACCAGTTTTGTTCTATTTTTTTTTTCCAATCCAATAGTTATTCTTCCTGGAGACAACAAAGGCAAAGTAAAATTAAACAGCTTCTTCTGTTGGTTATTAGCATCCTAAATAGTCCAGGTTGTGAGTTTTTTTTCTGCTTTTATATTCCTCTTTCCCCAAATATATCTTTTTTTAAAAAAAATTCTACACACAAAGCCTCACCATTTATGTTATTTCATTGAATTTGTGTTCAGCTTCTTTGGAGTTTCAGTGTTCCTGACACTATTTTGGTAGTGTAATTCTAAGCTTTTATATTCTTCCTCTATTACTTGTCCTTGATTCCAAATTGTAAAAAATCTAAAGTGGTTTTTGAGTTCATCCTCTATTACTTGTCCTTGATTCCAAATTGTAAAAAATCTAAAGTGGTTTTTGAGTTCTTTGTGGATCCTTATCTATTTCTTTAGACAATTCATCTTTTCTCTCCCCATTTAAATATTCCACTTATTTCCTTAAGCTTTTGTTTTGAGGATTTCTCATCATTCCTAGTCTAACAAGACTCCCTCTATAGAATTTTTGTTTAGGGGATCAAGTAGTCAACCAATAAGTAAACTTTTTATTAAACAACTACTATGTATCAAATGTCTTTAGAGATAAAAAGTAAAAACAAAACAAAACAAAACAAAAACAACAGTTGCTGTTTTTAATGAGCTCACCCACTCATACTTTCTCTTATAGGGATAGAAATTGAACTCCTGGATGAGAAAATTCCCCCTCTCAATGCAAATTAGCATTTCTCTATTACTTATACTCTATACCTTTCTCTGAACACTCTGAAGTATAATCTGTTTTAGAAATGTATTAGATTTTGTTGGCTTTCATCTTTCCTATTCTAAACACTAGGAAATTCTTTCCCCCAAGTTGTTATTTCTTCCCAAGAATTCTACATTTCTATCCTAGAAACCAGTTCTTCCCTGATATATCAGGTCAATTCAAGAAACAGATTTGTTAAACAATTAAGTACATATTATGACTGATACTATACTAAGTGCTTGTGATGCAAAGACAAAACCTGAATATTTCTTATCATCAAGGAGCTCAAAGGGTTTTTTTTTTTTTTTTCCAAATTGGTTACTTTACCTTTTGAAAGCTTTAAAAAGATATAGGGAGTGACTGTAGGATAGCATTTCATATTCTTTAAAAAAATCTTGTTAGGAAATTAAGAAACCAGAAGAAGAGCACCGAGTGAAGATTTACAGAGGCTGAAACAATTGAAAGTAGCACTTTAGTACTCAACATATCACCTACATAGAAAAGTACCTTTTGAAATGATGGTTAAGATTAGATAACTAGTTGTTCTCCACTGGGAACCAGAAATAGTAGAACAGTTGAATCTTCCAGATCATATCATATCATATAATATGATATGATATGATATAACATGAAATGCTATCCTAGCATCACTTCCTAAATTTTTGAGTACCTTTCCAATAACATATTCTAATAGATGGCACCATCTCACTTAGTAGTGTTGAACTTAAGAAATCAATTTTGCTTCCTCTTTTAGAATAGCTAATTCACCTTTCTTTCTATCTTCTTCCTGAAACCTCTCTAACATAAAGCCTATATGATGAATCTAACAAGAATTTTGCCACACTATGACTTCTGTTATTCACTTATGTTTTATTTTGGATAATAATTGTGCCTTAATTTGTAAATTTCTTAGGGATGGAAGCCATGGCTTATTTATTGTATATTTTGCTTAGTACCTAATACATTGGCTTTTATGAAATAAGTCAAATGAGTGTCTGTTGAATGAATAAATGAAAAAGGTAAGTAAATTAATGAAAGAATGAATGAGCCAGGTAGACCAAAATCCTATTTACATTACATTATACTACACTTATACTACAAGTCCAACATGTGTGGAAGTGTTACAATGTTCTTCTTAGCACTGCTGTAAAACTTATATTAGTGAGTCTATGGGGAATGTGATTTTTATGGTGTATCTGAATGTTTTTTCTTGACTGATTGCCTATCTGGCATTTACTGGGTAGGAATGGCTTTTTTTTTGCAAAAGCATTCAGAATTGTAGTAAATTTTACTGACTAAATCAGAAATTAGTGTGAAGTAATGATATTGCTTTCATTGAATATAGTAATTTCTTCTTCTTTTGAATGTTTCTTATTATTGGATAATATCTTATTAATGACAATCTAAATGCTGGCTTAGTTAAAATTCTCAAATCAAATGAACCACATAGGAAACTACATTCTCGTACAATCATTAATCAATGTTAGAAATATCCTCATTTCTTTGCTGGAAATGTGGTTAGGGGAGTGTCGATAATAATTTTAACTTGTGTCATAGATGCCCTTCTTCCTCATCCAGGCTCTTCCATGCCCTATTCACCTTGATGGTCTTTTGGAACAATGGACACAGTTAAGAAATTATAATGATAATAAATGATATAGTCTGGAAATCAAAATACCATTAATAATGATAATAAAATAATTACCAAAATACCATTAATAATGATAGTAATTATTTTTAGAATACTTTTAAGGTGTGTAAAACACCTTACAAATATTATTTTGTTTAATCCTCATAACAATCTTGAAAGGTAAGTACTATTATTATCTCCACTTTATAGATGAGGATATTCGGCAGAGATTAACTGACTTACCTACTGTCACATAGCTAGTAAGAGACAGGATTTGAACTCATGTCTTCTTCATTCCATGTGCAGCTCTGTATCACTCAGCTTATAGTCATGGAGATATTGTAACAGCCATAATCTTGTCCCAATCTTATGAAGTTATGGCAGAATCTTTTCTGTTTTATCCAATTTTTTGAGACTCCATTTGGGATTTTTTTCCCCCAAAACTAATAGTTTATTTCTTTGCCAGTCTTTTTTTTTTTTTTTTTCATTTGGGATTTTCTTGACAAAGATATTAGAGTGTTTTGCCATTTCCTTCTCCCGTCCATTTTACAGGGAGGAAACTGAAGCAAACAAGATAGAGTGACTTGCCCGGGATCACACAGCGAGTAAGTGTCTGTGGTTGGATCTGAACACAGGAAGAGTCTTTCTTACTCCAGCCTCAGCACTGTATCCCCCAGCTGGTCCTTGTGGCAAAAAGGATGGAGTCTAAATTATCTTATTCCATAATGCAAAGTCTGAGTCAGGTCTCACATCACTCATGGGCACCATATTATAGGAAGGACATTAATGACTTGGAATGCATTCAAAGGAAGGTGTTGGAAATCTACATCACATGATACAAGAGTCAATTAAATGATCTGGGAATGTTTAGCCTCAAGAAAAGAAAATGCAGGCAACATATGATAGTTGTCTTCAATTGTTTAAAGGGCTGTCTTGTGGAAGAAGAATTAGACTTTTTTTTAATTGAGCCAAGAAATTTGAGAAATAGGAACAATGAGTAAAAATTGCACAGTCAGATTTCATTTCTAGGTGAGAGAAAAATTCTTAATTTAAGAGCTACCCAAAAGTCTAATGAATGGCCTTATGTGGTAGTGAGTTTCCCATCACTAAAAAATTTCCACCAGGGGCTCAATGGCCGCTTTTGAGGGAATTCATAATAGATGCACTGAATTCTGAGATAACTTCTGAGGTCCTATCTAATGGCTAATCTATGAAAAGATATTAATCCATAAATAAGCATTTATAGAATTAGATAGATAGAACATCCCACTATCCAGCTTCCTAAACTTTGATTTGCAACCTCATATGGGCTTTTTTAACTGAATATGAGAGTGGTGAAATTAAGATTTATTATCAGCCAGTGTTTAATTTGTATACTTATTTTACATATTTCTGTACCTGGGGTCATGTAAAAATTTCTCAGTCAATAAATGGTCATGAGTGGAAAATGTTTAAGAAGTCCTGCTCTACTCCCCCTTAGAAGACATATGTTTAATTTCTGGCTAGATCACTATTAGCCTTGTGAAGCTGGGCAAGTCATTTTATCTCTTTCTCAGTTTTGTCATCTGTTAAATGGGGATAATTATTGTTCTACCTAACTTATTAGGTAGTTGTGGGGAATCACATTTCAAACTTTTATAAAGTAGTTTATGGTCTATTAAAAGTTACTGTTATACATTAGAAGCACAACACATATACTATTTTTTTCATTTTGAAGTAACCAATGAGCTATACTCAACACTTATGTGCAGAACAGACCACAGAATGAGGACTTTTCAGGCCTTTTTTTTTTTAAGAGAGATATTATGCATTGCATCTGTTGTTTTAAGACTACTGCTCTGGTGAGAGAGAAATGTAGATATATAAACAAAGAAAAGTTGACTAGAACCTGTTTCTTGCACTATCTATGATTATAAACACTTGAGAATGCAGTCTGTTCACATTACCTCCTTCTTGCCATGTGGACACTTTTCATTGTTTTAACTGTGGCAGTAACATAAGTACATTGTACAGATGGGAAGAACTTATGGAGTGTACAGTTACATTACTGTTTTAACTTTCTCTGAATGTCCTTCCTTTTACATTCTCTGGAATGGTAAAAAGCCACTATAATGAGCTGGCTGTTCTATTATGCTTTATCCTGACTCAAGTACTAAAGGTCATTTGCCTTTTGCATTTGTACTATATATTTTTGGGGAAACTCAATAGCTAATCCTGTACCACAATGTAAATAATTTCTCTGCAGCTACTTTGAAAGACCTCACTGAACATGGGAAAATGTATTCATTCTCTATAAGGGAGAGCTAAATGTGAACATACTGTTCTTATTAGATATTCTGAAATCTTTACAAACCTTAATCAAATAAAGTGATTTAGTACCCTCCATAGAAGGAGCTGGTATGCAGCATTCCATATCCCTCTTCATGCCTTATTAACATAGTAAACTTTATTATTTGGCATGGTCTTCAAAATGGGATTTAGAAATGCTTACACATATTATGGTCAATAGAATACATTCCATGGATTAACAGATTTTTTTTAAAAATTGAATTCAATAAGATACTTTTGGTAATTTAATGGATTTTCTTATTTCATTAGCATGGTTATTTTCTTCACAGATTGTAGATAAATTTTCCAAGCTTTACTAGTCTGTATAATAATTATATATATTTTCCCATAAATGTCTCATACAGGATTTTTATTCAATACAGTGGAAGGGTTTTCCTTGGTCTTTCATCCTTATGGAAACTCCATTTCCAGATATATGTATGAATATATACATACATCTATATGACTATGTATGTGCATATAAGTACATATATAATTATGTAGAAAAACATACACATATAACACACATATACTTCACTGAGAGCATTATTGGCTTGATAATATATATATTATATATATATCATATATATAATATAACAGACCATTTAGTTGTCAATTTAGTTTTTCTCTCCAACAGTTTTTTCAGACCAATTTCACATTCCTGTCTTTCACAAGCTCATTCCCTCTTCATTGCAACTTCTGATCTTAGTGAAACTCAATTTTGAACGTGAATGTTCAAAAGATTCTTCAGTACTTTTGTTTGCTACAGAGTGCTTTTGAATGCATAATCTTCTAAGACAAATGTATGTCTGTCTACCAAACTAGATATCATCAAGAGCACGATTTAAACAGTAATAGAGACAGATTCATAGGAGACAAAATCCAAGAAAGAAGCCAGCAATGAATCCCTTTCTCTAAAATGTGTTTATTTCTATTCAACAAACTCCTCTGCATAGAGAAAAGGCTTAAAACAATCAGGTCTGGCTCAGAGAAATCATTTATTAATTAGTTGATGTCATAGTTAAGTAGCTTCTATGTGCTAGGTGATGAGGATACAAGAGCAAAAAATGTAATGCAAGGAGCTTATATTCTAATGGAATAATATATATTAAATATAATATATGTATGTATATAAGTATGCACATATGTGTATATATATTTATAAGAATTATAAAATGAATAAGCTCAAATATATACAAGGATACTTGGGAGGAAAGGCTCTAGTAGCAGTTCAGAGGTTCAGGAAAGATTTTATGTAGAAAATGATACCTGAGTTTTATTTTAAAGGAAGAAATAGATTTTTCAAGGTAGAGGTAAGGAGGGAGTACATTCCAGGCATGCACATGGAAACACATGGAAATGGGAGATGGAATGTTAGCAGGCAAGAAACAGACTACAAAACTAGTTTAATTACATTGTGTAGGAGGGGAAATAATGTCCAATGAGGTTGGAAAAATGATTGAAGCCAGGTTGTATGGGGCTTTAAAAGTTAAACAGGAATTTATATTTAATCCTAGAGGCAAAGGGAATCAATTGGAGATTATTGAGCAAAGAAGTGCATGTATAGACCAACAAGGTGGGAAGTCACTTTGGCAGTTGACTAAAAATGCATTTGAACAATGATAGACTAATCAGGACAACTAATTAAGTTGCTATTGCATTGATGTAGGTAAGAATTAATGAGTACTTAAACTAAGTGGTAGCTTTGTGAGTGGAGAATAGAGGTCAGCCATGAAGATGCAATGAAGTTGTAAATTCTGAAATTTGGCAGCTAATTGGCTATGTGGAGTGAGGGAGAAGTTCCTTGCTGCCTTTGTTGGGTTCAAGTCACTAAGCCCAGGCAAATTGTGTATTTTAAGTTACTGAAAAATAAGTAGACTAATGGGTAAGATATCTGGACTTTTCTTATGGGATCTTTCAATAACCATGGAGAATAAGAAATGAGCAAAAAAAGACCAGATGTTTTTTGTTGGATATTAGCTTGGAAGGTTCTCTAGTGAAGTGCCTTAGGAATCTTATCTCCTTAACCTTGTACAATCTGACATTTTTATCATTAACTTGAATGAAAGCAGAGATAGAT